>JBAMCK010000995.1:0-15118 GCA_037075185.1 Drosophila pseudotalamancana | reverse complement strand
TTATTTAAATATATACATATATATGGAGTGCTATGTATATTTTCATAAGAATGATATTTTAAATTACCCGAAATATTGGCTGACTGCATGGATATATTAGTGTGTCGGTGTATATCTCCAGGCATTAATCTATGCACGGGCTGTGGCTGTGGCTGTGAACGTTGCGGTTGCAAGAAATGATGTTGTTGCATTTGGGAGATTGCTTCACTATATGCAACATTTTGAAGCGGTGGAAGTCCAATGTGCATGTTATTATCATTATTTATTGTTTCCGTTGTTTGTTGCATCGACTTCAACTTTTGTTGATGCATCTGTTGAAGTTCATTGTTTAATATAAATGCTGCGGGCATTTGTTGGGGTCCAGAGTTTAAAGTTCCTTTCAGAATTGGACGACCTGAAAATTAAAGTTCAAAATACAAATTAACAGTTTTTGCAATTTCCAAGCATTAGTAATTTGGTTTTAATAAGGGTAGGACTTGAAATAAATTAATGTCGTACAAAACTATTTTTCCCACAGTTTTAAAGCTAGAAATGCTTACTGTCAACAACGTCCACAGATCGACGCGTTTATACCGACGAATATGGACAAGAAATTATATGCTCTAAGGCCCTTCTTCTGTGTCTTATTTATTTATGTATTGAATAAATAAAAATGTTCAAATTGTGAATATTACCAAAAGACTTAGTTCCATGTGATGTTTGCATATTGCCAGGAGGCCATTTGTTTTGCTGATTCCGTGATTGAGTCAACTGTAGGGGTAATTTGGGGGATATTTGTGGACTGTTGACATTTAATTGATGATGCTGCATTGCGTAGTTTCCACCTAATATCATTCTAGGTTGCAGTTGATTGGCCGAATCATTTAGCATATTGTGAACGATCGGTTTCGAATGGTGCGTGGATACTTTATATTGTTGATTAAATATAGAACTGTTATTAATTGAGGATGTTGTTTCCTTATCAGCTGTCATCTTTCTTAAAACTGAAGTTGGCGTAAATGCTAAAGGTGTCGGCGAATTAGTATGTTGTCGCGAATGTTGATGTAGACCTTGGCTCGATGTATTTTGGGAGAATAGATCTAAAGGATACAAATGTATAATTTTTTTTTTTTTCAATAAGCTTGTATTTCGTACCATCAGAGCCTGCATTCTTGTTAAAGAATTGATTATTTTTAACAAGATTTTGTTGATTTATGTCATTCGGATAGTTTAGATGATGTATGGCGTTTCGTCCGGAATTGGAATATTCGAAAAGTACTGATCCAATAATCTCCCGAGACTGAGGTGTTACATTTGGATTATTGAGTTCCTTTTCTAAAAATTCAACTGAAACATCGCCTCGAGCCACTCCTTAAAATTAAAAAATAGTAATATTTTAAACTTGTATTTCTATTCAGTTTATCGATCACTTAAACAATATGTTATCGATTAAACCTTATCGGTAATCATGTTATATTTCGTGAATAACTTCCATATTAATTAAAATCTAAATAAAACATACCATGTAGCAATTGTTGGATTTCCATTCGTTTATGCGTTTGCAAAGTCATGTTTATGTCGTGAATACCCGGCGCCAAAATCGGATGTAATTGGTTCTGGGAAATCAGTTCCATATGCCGAAGTGGTGGACCATCAATTTTTTTGGAACGATGCTGATATGGATGTACATCATCCTCTTTTATTTGTGGCTCATGAGGTCGTAGCAAATGCGGATGACGATCATGAGTGTTTGAACGAAGACTACCTCGATTGGCTGGTACACTTGTAATTATAGGATATTTTGTTTCGGTACCAGGATGAGAATTATTTTGCGAACCCAACTGTTGCAAAAGTCTTTTAAAAGCTTCTGTATCCCTAGTAACAGATTTTTCTCTTTGTTCTGTATGTTGATTAATTGGTTGATGTGAATTTGTAGCTGAGTTTATGACATCATACTCCGTACGTAAGTCCACTTTTCGCATTTGGGCTTCCAAATCTTTAACACTTGGAATTTCTAAAAAAAAAAATTATTTTAAAAAATTGTTTTTCATTATCATTTAACCTCAATAGCAGAATCTTTCAACAAAAATTATTCCAAAATATAAATATTCAAGTCAGTATAAGTAAAAATTTCGAAGTCGATCACTACCTATTTCACGAGCCATCAGTTCTAGTTAGTTAGAAGTTATTATTTAATATTTTGAATTCTATATCGATATCAAAGAAACGCTAGGATCACTACTTTTGCTATCTACCACCTCTAATCCATCAAATAATCAATTTAATTTCAGTTTTTCTAAGAATGTTTGAGTTGGTATCATCAAAATCCCTTAAGTAAACCTAAAAATATTAAAGAAAACTTCTAGATTTTATATTAGCAAAAATGTATGACCATTCGAACCTAGCGCCGCATTTTTGCATGCATCCAAACAAACACCCATAGACTTTATGCGTGCATTCTTATTGCTCTGTTAAATAATTGCAAGTAACAATATTGAACGGGAGATACAGTTTTACCCGATAGTTTAGATATATAACCATAATTTTTTTTAAATCCCGCTCAACTATACATGTGTTTTATTTCAAACTTCAAATCTGTTTCTTTATTAGTTATGAAAAAATGGCGATTTTATTAAATTTGATATATTTACCCCCAATTTGCGTACCAATATATTCGTTTTTATCTTTGGGAAAAAGAGTTTTAAATAGCTTAATAGTTCCCATGTCCGACTACCAGATATTCTGTTTCAGTTTAATAGATGCCTATTTCTTTATATTTCAAATAGTTGCTTACCTTGCGTAGAATTGTCTCCCATATATGTGTGGTCGTTGCTTTTAGTTGGTTCTTTCGAAGCAAACCATTGACTAAAACGCGATGTTCCTTGAACATCGCCTGGCACCTCGCTATTATTTCCCTAAAAATAGAAATTAAAACGTACATATATACAATAATTAATAACTAATGTATTATGAAATACAAAACAAGATGTTCATATATTCTATGTACATTCTTCATTCTTTACTTTCCGGGTCTTTAAAACCCAGATTACAAGTGTTGCATTTTTTATTTCATTTTAATATCCTGCACTTATAAAAAAAATTGGTAAACAGAGAATAAGTTACTAAATTGTATTCGAGGATATCTGAAAAGGCTTAAGAGCTTGGGTTACCAGACTAGTAATCATATATATAATAGATATATCTTTTTGATATTTGTGGAATGGTGGAGGTACTTAAAATAAATGACTCCTTCCGAATATATATAATGTTTTCTTTTATTTTCTTAGTTTTAATATGTAACTTTAAGTAGCAGAAATATATTAGCTGGGGTTTTTTCACTACTCTATCTTAATGACTGAGTAATAATTTAATGGGTCCTTCAGATCTTAAAGGTAAAAGTGGGTGCTGGGTATAAACATATTGGATATTTTAAACTTATATATTAAATAGTTGTATTCCAAAAGAACAGACACCTCTTCTAAAACCCGGTTTTTTTTTTGGTTTTGCTATACAAAAAAAAAACTCAGACTTATTTATATTAAAAATAAATATAATATAATTATATATATATATATATATATATATATATATATATATATATATACACAATATTTTTACGTACCATTGGATCCATATTAAGATACGCATCGAAATTAAACTCAACTTCAGACTTAGAAGTTGGTTTAACGGTACAGTTTAGATTATCATCCGAATCATTTGTTTGTTTGTTGCTATTCGATTCCAACACATTTAAGCTAGGTATACTGCTACTTCTCGATCTGGGAGCTCCCATTTGGTTAGACTTAACGTCTGCTTGTCTAACATCGGGTTCTGTTTTAACATCATCTTTGACGTTTTTTGAATCGGAAGGAGTTACGCTTTCAAAGTCTTCAAACCCATGCAAATCAATTGTTTCGTGTTGGGAAGTGGGTCCACAACTAAACCATTCCGGTTCGTGTCTATCGTGTGTTTGATACATATTTATGCGTTTTCCACGATTTTGCATGTGACTATCACCAAAATTGAACTTATCTTTATTCGATGTTCGACGTCCAGTCGGAATATTTTTATTTTTTCCATCATTTTGTTCTCGATTTTCGGATCCTTTACGACGATCTCTTTCTCGATCCCCTCGATCACGATCGCCCCTTTCTAAATTCTCGCCTTGTTTATTAGAAGACGCACGCGGTCTTCCCAAACTTCCATTCGCAGGTCTTTCTTTTTCCAAATTGTTCAATAAATTATCTGTTTCCTTGTTTTTATATTCCCAATTATCGTTCCGGTGCATCAATCGACCACTACCAATTCTCCTTTCCTGAACACTTAACCCACCCTGTCGGCCAGCTAAGAATGTGGGTGATAAAGTCAACATTTGTTCATTTACTTGAGGATTTGACCGTTCCCATTCAGATGTTACCGTAGGTCTTCGTATAGGGGAACCTAACGTATTGTTAATTGCGCGTATATTACCTTTCACATCAGTATCGTTCTGCGTAGGAGTGGCATTATTTTCTCTAACATTCATTAGACTGTCTTCATAATTGGTTTTTTCAGTTACAATTTCACTTTGTTCCACAACAAAACGTCGTTTTGCAAAAGCTGGCATTAAATGCGAGGAGGAGATACTACGGTGATCTATATTAGGGGACTTATAAGATGAACCACTGAGATTGCCAGTTGCTAAGGCAGCCTGTGGCTCCTCTATACCCATCTGATCGCCAGATGTAAATCTTTGATAATAATTGTGCGCTCTCTCTCGATTTCGTAGGGCTCGTCGAGAGCTTAAGAGCCCATTAGAGCTCGTTAGACTTGAACTTTCCCTTTCGGGGGATAATCCTGATTTGTTTGAATAGCTATTGCTGTTACTCAAATTGTTTTGCAGACCGTTGATTTTCCAAAAATTCAACGTGTGCAGCTCCGTTCTATTTGCACAAACTGGTCGCAATCTTGAACTTCCTTCATAACGTAAAGCTAGTAAATCGGAACGTGAGTATCTGAGAATAAAGATGTATAATTTTTGAGTTAGCCTGCTTAATGCGTTCCTTTTTAAAAAGAAAATAATAATATAGCCTTCCATTTAGTTATTTGCTTTATTTACTTTTGTGTTCTAAATTATATATATGAATAATTTAAATAAATTATTTTAATGTTAATTGGCTGCATTTTAGTTTATGTATATCTTTTTTGGTAGGTATTAATGAAATATAAACGTTCTGGAAACTAAAATATTACTGAAAAGTAAATATAATTAAAATCAAAACTAAGAAACCCAAAAGTGTATTATACCTATAAATGATATATCTTAATGGTCCAAAGAGTGGTCAAGCTGATTAAACGTGTCCGCGCTAGGGAGCCTACATCGTATGTATATACTCTAAATATAATATGTATATACACATATAAAATATAAATATATATATTTATATTTATATGGATATATATATACATAATATATATATATATATATATATACATAATATACATATATATTATATATATATATATATATAATGAAACTAAAATAATAAGAAGTGCCTTTGATTCATTACATTATACAAATTGCACAGGCAAATAAATAAATAATAGTACTTACCTTGAGTGATCTTTAATAATGTCCATTTTGTACATTCCTGTTCTTTTGTCCTCGCTTTTTTTGCTGCACTTTTACAAACAAATCTTGAAATACGTACGTATGCATACACACACATACACACATTTATATTTTTTATTGGAAATCGCAGCAAATTAAATATGTATATGTATATTTATAAACTCCTTTATATATATATACATATATATCGGGTTATGTGCACAAAATTTAGTATAATTAGATTTATACTTAATCTTTGTTTGTCCGAATTTTAACGATATTTGTTTAAAAAATAGTATGAATTTCGTTGTTGCAGCTCCTCAATGAACCTACATACATACGTACATACAATATATACGAATAGGAATATGATCCACTTAATGAGGTACAACTGATTTTGATGTTGTTGACATGCGGTGTACCCACATTTTCTTCTATTATTATAAAATAAAAATTACTTCTTGCTTTGTAGGCCTTAATAAGAATTTTTCATGAAATTATTGCTTTTTAGATTTGCTCAATACGGAACTAGTTCAATCCAACTAGTTATTTCACGAGAGTTGATTTAAATTGTATATCGATATGCAACGATATTTCAGATAAATATTAAGATTTGTATATAAGATTAACATTAATTTGATTTCAACTAATGAATAGGTATCACGATTAAGTTGTCATTGAAGTTTATTAGGAAATTAATGAAAAAAAAACAATTCATACTTGGTATTTGCTATCGATAGTATATAAGGAAAAATATTTAAATTGCAATATTTTTAGTATTTGAATAGTTTGATATTAATATGCAATCAATTCCTATTGTGATAGACAACCCATTTATGTTATATAATACCCCCATTAATGTTTCTATGAAGCTTAATTTATAATATCGATATATCGGTGTTGTTCGAAACTAAAGTACTCGGAAATGTTTAAAAGGAAATTAATGCTTTTAAAGCATTTTAATTGATATAAAATTGTAATGTACCAAATTAATTATAACAAAGTTACTAATAATTATCAAATAAGTATTATTAATGCAAATTAAGGCACAGCAAAAAGTAACCGACTTTAAGAGATGCGGAACGAATACGAACTGGTGATATTGCCACTTCGCCAATCATATCTGATGCCTCAATTTCTAGACACTTCCAACACAAGCATTCGCGTTATAATCTAATGTTTGAAATATGGACGTATCGGTGTTGTATCGATATGTACTCGATTTGATATAAGGGTTCGGATAATTTCAACAACGTTTAAACTTCGATTATGACAAGCAACTATATTTATCCACCTCAAATTATAATTAATTTATGGCTTATAAAAATCATCGAAACATCGATATCATGAGATTTATAACATTGTTCGAATAATTTCAACAATGTTGAAACTTCGATTATGACAAGCAACTATATTTATGCACCTCAAATTATTAATAATTTATGGCTTATAAAAATCATCGACATATCATCGAAACATTGATATTATGAGCTTTATAACATTGATTTCGACTCGGCTGGAATTTTTCCGTAGTGGTTTTTTAAAATATGAAAATTAAATGTCCTATAGGTATACACTTCTTTAATCAATAAATATATTGTTTGTAAATAAAAAAAATATGTAGACATACGAATTAATGAACAAATTGAAGTACATTCAACCGATTGTGATTTGGTGCTTTTATTTTCCTCCACCTCAGTTGGTGTTTGACTTCCTTATTTTTTTATTGTCACTCAATGAATGACATAAAGTATCAAATTTTGTATTTATGCTTGAAATTGATTTTAGAGTTCTAAATAGTGATTTCTATTGTACAAAATATGGATATTGAGATTTGACAGTTTCAAATACATGAAATTGGTTTTAGTTCAATTATTTATTGGAGCTTAAGCTTTACAATGAATAAATTACTTAAAACTGATTATTTTAAGAATATTATTATTCGACGCCATTCTCATTAATTCGAGCTGTAGTATCACAGCAAAATATTTGTCTAGGAGTGTTGGGACTCGGTTGTCGGTGGTGCCGGTGTCGAAAGGAATTCAGATGTGACCTTAAAAACACAGGAAAGGTGACCCGCTGTGGAATATGTAGATTAGGTTGCGTTGAAAGTAGTTTATCGGCATCTAGCTTCGAACCACTCTTTTTTAAAAATTGACGTGGTTGCTGACTTGAACACTTTCGCCGAGACAATTTTTTTAAGCCATTTAATTCAGTTGCGTCCTAAAATGAGTAAAAATAAATATTCATATAGTAAATCTTAGATCATTGCCAGGGTACGGTAGTTTAAGTCGATTTCAATGTGTAATAATTATATGGTTGAAGTGGAAGGTGAAGGCCAAGCACAGCTGTTGTTTAAATGTTTTCAAAATTTTTGCAATTAAGAATTTTTATACATATTTAAACTCTAAACCCATTACAAATTTTTAAACAGGGTATAATGTTTTAGAGAAAATGTATGTAACAGGTAGAAGGAGGCGTGCTCGCAGACGTTCTTCTTGAGTTTGTTTTCGATTATCGATAACTCTGTCGTTTACTATTATAGAAATGTTAACAAAAGCAATGTACAAGACTAACTATTGAATAATTTCATACCTCAATATTTTTTATATAATTTGTACGTATTTCTTCATTATTGTAGACATCAAAATATGAGCTGCTTATGTCATATGAGCAATTGCTTGATTTTAAATCAAACTGATCTTCGGCATCTGTCGTAATACCATCGACATCGACATCATCGTTAGGGCTACCCGAATGCGAGTGGGACAGAGAGGATATATCATCTGGTGACTGGAAACAAATGTTATTCGACTCATTTGTTGTTGTTTGTGCATCGTCTTCTGTAGTCTCAATGTCGACGACTTCGTCGTCATCTTCCTCTTCGTCAGTATTCCTACTCGTATTAATGGATATAGGATCTGGCACCATGGATGTATTTAACAAGTCGGATGACAGTTGATTATTATTATTCTCTACTATAGCTTTAAAGTCTAGCTGCTCGCTGTCCGCTTTAAGTTGAATCGAATCCAAGATGGGGGGAAAAGCACTAGAAGCTGAATTAAGTATTGCTTCCGCTGGTAGTCTTTGGGAGGAAGCTGTCGTAATGCTATTGTGGGTAAAGACTGTCGTTGTTCTCGTAGACTGATTTGGACTTATGTAAACATTGCTCATCGAATCATTGGACCGTGTTGCATATAGCGATGTTGACATTATAGCTGCGGATGCGACAACCGGCTTAAAAGCCGAAGAATTTAATATAGAAGGTATATTGAAATCAGATGGATCCGTGTTGTTAGCATCATGGATCTTTCGATTTTTATTGCATCCATAATTGTTTGAACGGGGTTCGTTTTTAACAATATTTAATGGCTGATGCTCTACCAATCTCAACGCACTCCCCGTAGTCGATAATACATTTAGATCGGGTCTTACCCATGAGGGTATAGGACAGGTGCCACTAATTGCATCGCTTCCGCTTAGTTTTTTGGAATGCGTTTGATTTTGTTGCTGCCACATCGTATAGTCCACAACAAAGTTCCTAGAAAGAGGAACAATTGACAAGTCGTGCTCGTTGCGCAGAGATTGAAGGGGAGACAAGACCGACGATCGGTGCAAGTTAAAGGGTACTCCCACCGTAGCAGCCACTGCTGTTACCCCCACAACAGCGGCGGCTGCTGCGACCGTGCTATAGTTGTATTGCTGATTAACCGATCTCTTAGAACAGATAGATCCTTCCTCGTGTAGACTTGATCGCTGGTTAACAGCTCGGCTTGCACATATGGTTGCCTCATCGTGTAGAGTTGTTCGGGTTTTTAAATCCGACTCACAATTAATGGGTGACCCATTTTCTTCAACTGCATTTGTTGAAGCTGGAGAATTTTGATTGCGAATGCTGGTAATGCTGCTTCTGCTGTTGCCGTTGTTGTTGTTATTGTTGTGGGGGCTATTGTTGCAGCTAACTAGTCGCTTCCTGGTACCGCCATTAAACATAGCCTTAACGTCCTCCCATGCGTGTATAATCTCCTCGTCTTGCGCATTTCCACTGAGTGTCATGTGTCGTCTCCAGGAGTTGAAATTCGCCGCATCGGGCTGAATATATCTATCGTTAGTCGTGATCCGATGCGAATGGAATATAAATTTATTTGGCGAAAAGAACATTCCACAATAGGTGCACTTGATGCACTTGGCACGCGATGAATTGTAGCGGGAAGGCAGAAAGGATCCACGACATCCCCAAGCGCATTTGTGCTGCACACTGAATGCAAAATCATCTGGTAATCTTGGAGGTGTGTTGTCGCCCAGGAAGCTCTTACACAACCTTTCAGCCTCCCGACGGGTTATCATGCCACATCGCCTGGAGCTAACCGGCATTGCCCCAGCTCTTCGGAGTATCTCCAATTGAACGGGGGTGCACTGCACGCAGGTTATGCCGAGTGCGACCCGTCGGTTGTGTATTTCGTTATAGCTGAACTGCTTTAATAGAGTGTTTGAGATTTGCGCCAAGCAGAGCCGCTCTTGACCCTCGATGTAGAGGGAGACAATGGGTATGCCGTAAAGCATAACCGAGCTTACCTGAAACAAATGTACAAAAATTCGTGTATTCATTTATATACGGTATTTACTTATATTTTTTTTTCTCTCATATTTAAAAAGAATTTTGTATTTTTATTCACGACTAACCAGCAGCACCCAAAACATCAAATACTCGGACAAATCTGTTAAGTTAGTAGAGGGGTTTCAATTCAATATTTTATTTCCATACGAGATATCTTTATAATATTATACTGACGACTACATTTCGACAACCAACAAACTTAAATTATAGGTTCTGATAAATAGACAATACTACACATTTAAAATTCCGATTTACTGTTTATATATATTCCAGATTAGAACGACGTCTTGAGTCAATCAACCTGAGTCCTTCTTACACTACAGTAAACTATTTCGAGCTTTCCAGTGAAGTACCTGTTTTCTTACCTAAGCTTAACGAAAGAATTTAAATATTTATATTATATATATATTGTTTGAGTAGAAGGAGAATTTGTTCTTTTTTGTATCAAATAAATAATCAAAGCACGTAACAATACCTCAGGGAAACATTTGTCTACTTTCGATTTTATTTCTCCCCCAACAAAAAAAGTTTATGGTGTTTTTTATTTGCAAAATGACTTCAATAATTGTGTTCTATTTGTTTGTTTGTGTTTCTTTTTTTGTTTTATTTTTTGTTTGTAGTTCAAGTCAACGCACATGATTCGATTTTGGAGATACGGATATTTGGCTGTTTTCCATTCCATTAACTGGAGTTGAAGACCGATTACATCTCTGAATAGACTCTGGGAATGCCATGTAGTACTACTTCTGAAAAAATAAAACAAAAATGTAGTTAACACTAGAGTTCTAGAGGATAGACATAAAACTAACTAAAATACGATAATAATCAACATTATAGCCTGAACCCGTTAAAAACTGGTAAACCGGGTATAATATATTTGTGAAAATGTATGTAACAAGCAGAAGGTGATATGGCAGATCTATAAATTCTTGATCACGTCAGAGTCGATTTGGCCATATCCGTCTGTATGTCCGTCCGTCTGTCTGTATGTAAGAAAACGTCGAAATCAAAAACTTCAATAGCAATTTTTGATGTAAGCTATCCTGTAGCACGCGCATATCAAACATTCCACAACTTACTTGTTAATTTTTCGGTCGTATCTCGTACATCCTAAGAGCAAGAGACATCAAATATATTTGTGTATTCAGCTAAAGGATATACATATTTTTAATACTTCTGATATCGAACTATTGGGAAAAACTAATTTGTGAATATCGAAAGTGTCTTTTCGAAAGAAATACGAAATGACAAGTAAGAAAACTGTACTCGAGTGTGCTCCACTAAGAGATACCCTGAACTCCGCGCACTGATAAAAACATGTTCTCGAAAACAAGCAAATAAACAGAGGTATGGAAAATCGAAAATAAACTTGATATGTGAATGCTATAGAAGGACCTACATACAAAATTTCAAGTCTTCTGTAGTCCAACAAATCGCTTGCGGCGTGCATTCGTAGATTAACGCTGAGTTCAATTTCGACATACATTTTGATCCTTAATTTCTTACTTACACATGTAGGGAAGTAAGAAAAGTTTGATAAAAGCAGCGTTCCTGGGGTTGAGGGTATCTCCTAGTCGAGCACACTAGATTAGAGTTTTCTTACTTGTTTTATTATAAATTTAAAAAACTTTTTTTATTGTTAAGTTATTCGAGTTCAATGAATTTCACCGATTATTGAATTTCACATTGTTATTGACTGTACTTCGAATGAAATTAGTATAAATATATAATATAAAAGTATTCATATTTGGATTACTACCGATCAACAAATATATATAAAAACTCTGTTGCATATACATTTATCCTTAAATGGAGCTTTGCAAAAGGATAACCAATCAATCGCTAAATAAAATAGGATAAACACGAATAAATTTATATAAATATATGTATTTTATTCTTGAATATAATAAAGTTCGTACTACTTACTTCAATCTGTGCAAAAAGGTCTTTTAATGTAAACCTCGCGCATTCAATTATAGTATGCGTGTGAATGGCATAATTGAAAAGAAGATTGTCCCTAGAGACAATTCGTTAAAGATAATATGGTTACAACAAAAAAGTAACAAAGTACAGATTGTTAAGCTTAATGCCAATGTTTTCCCTTACGGGGTAGCGAAACAAATGATTACGAGACTTCTTAACTTCGCAGAAGGGAGAAGCGAACCACCAGAGGGTTGAACGAATTACAAACCAGTGACGTAAATAATGACAAAATTATGTTAGTATTAGGAAAAACAGCAGATTGGTAACAAATCTGGCAGATGTACTTAGCTAGTCGGTAAAAAAAAGGGTCGGGGATGTTTGCCCAATGTTAGGCAATATATTAACACGGGGTTGTGTCCCCTAATATCATTTAACTAACAATTTATATAATATATAACTTTTGACATGGGCTGATTGAAAAAAAAAAAAAAAAAATCATATCTTCTCACAAAAAAATATTGTGTACTACATTTCAAGCATAATAGTCAGAAATACATATATAGTAGATTTCCGTTATTACGACACTCAAAAGAACGACGATTTTACGTGGTTATTCTAAAATAAAATTAGTATTAATATATATATATATATATATATATACATATATATTAGTAGTCAAATCTAATATATATTTTGTAAGATATTTGGGGTATGTGTATATTCTATATATATATATATTCATAGTTTCCGCGATATAAACATTTAGTTATTTCAGAATATTTTTTAGGTATAGAGTGCTCTAATCAGCAAAATTGTCAATTATACTATTCCCTTTGCCCGAAATTGAAAAACTGTAATTCTAAAGATCATACGCTTCGCAATAAAACATGATTGGCAAATGTCAGTCAGATAGCCACATCGGAAAAAGAAAAGAACAAAGTTTTAGCCTAACTCATTCTCTCATTCTCTCGAAATAAGCCAAATTGTTCTAAGCAGTAGCATAGCACTGGGTCCAGGGTATATTCAATTCGGGGAAACTCGGTTAGGACTTAGGACTTCGTGCGATTAAGAGATCTTATGTGTTACGTACATCGTGATCTCTTTATCGCACGAAAAATTCGGATGAACGATATAAATATTTATAAGTAAAGCAAACTTTGCATTGCACATGTTTGCAATGCGAACGCAATTACCTTAAATTAATTTTGTTTATAAAAGGCGTTCTCTTCCTCTTCCACTTCCACTTCTGTTGCTTACACAGGTTTCACATTTCAATTGAGGCTTAAGCTTTTAAAAAGAACCCGACTAACAGATACCCTGCGTTTAACTTGACAGTTATTTAGCTTTTCAACTTATAATCCGCAAGCAATTATGCCTTGCTATAAAATAAGCATTCAATTAGGAAAGTTCAAGGCAAAGAATCTGAATAAGCTACCGTTGTACCGTTCCAATCTCTTAGCATAAATAAACCTTAAGCCAATTATAATATGAGCTCATTTCTTTTATAACTTTATAACGATAACGATAACGATAATATATAGTAATCAATGTAATGTCTAGATTTCTTAACATACTTCGAAGACCATGTAGACATTCCTGTAAGAGATACACCTATTATAAATATTTTTCGACCACATTTTTTTCCTCAATTTTACTTAGACTGGTTTACCTGTTCGCTATGGGTATGCAGAGTATACAAAAGCGACTTAATAGAATGCTATCTATATGTATACATATGCAACGATGTTATACTGAAATAGAAAACGATTACAGTTGGGCAACACGGTGCTCCCTAAGGGTGGTTCGCAATTTGAAAGCATGTGTCCTTTGACGAATAAGGGGTACACGGACACAAGCACAGACACAGACACAGACACAGACACACACAGACAGAGACACGGACACGGATACAAAGGCAGATAAAGGCCAAAATACCCACTGATGAGTTGGCAATAATTCGGTTGAGTGGTTACTGTCAACAGGCAAATAATAGTAGGTGTTCCATTTGAGGGCGGGTAAATCATTTTTACACTGCTGCCAATGCCGTTGATGGTCTTTTGTTTACCAGTAAAACATCATGCATATTTAATTGGGTTAAATTGCTGGACGATTAACATTTGAAAATGGGAATGCGCGGATAATTGAGTTTACTTTGCCTAATTACAAGTGCGTTTTCCACAGGTAAGTACTGGTAGTCATAGGAAAAGCTGCATTTAGCAGATTACACAATTTACTTGAAGTATGTTCAATTACCAAATGCATTGCATGTCTATCAAAATAGCTGATAATATTTGCTATCCCATTCCGTTTACGATGCTTCACTCTACATATAGTCTAATAGGATAATAGAGTTCTGCTTCGCAATACAATACCGTTAATTAACTTATTAATTACTCTTAATTATGCAGATATGTTTTTTTGCATAGAACAAATTTAAGTATTCGAATAAGAATTATACACTATAAGAGCTATAAACAATAAAATCTTTCTTGGAGGATCTTCTGCAGAATAATTTAGTACCATACTAGAATGCTTAAAAAGTGGAAAAATCGAACCTGAGCTTAGCGTCGCTTTTGGTCGGGTGACCCTACTTTTTGTTCATTATCCTTCATACTTATGTATATTATAAACATAAACATACATGCTTTGCTACTTTCTATCTTCAGAAATGTGTTTTCACAAATAATAGGTTTTCAAATTATGACTAAAACAAAGAAATGTCGATATTAAAAAAAATTTAACTTTGTTATAAGATAATGATTATAACTCTTAATAGAATATTGAAGCATGGCTGCATTCCTATTTTCCAATTAATCAAAAAAATAATATAGCAAGCAAACAATAGTGAATCCTTTCCTGTGTACTGTTCAATTAAACAATTATGGACATTTAAGAATTGAATTTAAGTTTCACACAAAGACCTTCAGCCAAGCCTTAGTTACCACTGCTATTCGAAAAATTTGTTGATAGTTGTTAAACTATATATATCCACACATGCACACACGGTC
>JBAMCK010000988.1:0-10320 GCA_037075185.1 Drosophila pseudotalamancana | reverse complement strand
ATTTTTTATAACAATGTTCACTCGGATGTGAAGCATGTAGAATTTCTTAAGCGATCAATGAATATTTTCATATCTTTTCATAATCTTTCCTTATTTGTGAAGATCCCATAAATTAAATTTTGACATGAACATGTTATTACAAGCTTAACTCTTGAAGCATTAAAGTGAAAATTTCTGTAAGGTCCTCGCGTAAATCTATAGTATGTTGAATTTCGTATACTTTGAATGATTGCCACTGATTCGGATGATGACCGATCTGGGAAAGTATTTTCTTTTCGGAACTCATAAAAATCCACTTCCTTCAATTCTAAAAGGAATTTTTATAACACTTATTACTAGGATGTGAAGCACGCTGAATTTCTTAACCGATCAATAAATGAAAATTTTTTCTTATTTGTGAAGATGCCTTCAATTACATTTTGACAAGAACATGTTATTACAAGTTTAACTCTTGAAGCATTAAAATAACAAAATCTTTTATAGTATGTTGAATTTTGTTACTTTGAATGATTTCCGTTGATTCCATTGATGACCGATCTGGGAAAGTACTTTCTTTTCAAACTCGTAAAAATCCATTTCCTTAACCTTTGTTTAAAAACGATTTTTTATAACAATGTTCACTCGGATGTGAAGCATGTAGAACTTCTTAACCGATCAATGAATCTTTTCTTATATTTTCATAATCTTTTCATTATTTGTGAAGATCCCTTAAATTAAATTTTGACATGAACATGTTATTACAAGCTTAACTCTTGAATTATTAAAATAAAAAAATCTGTAAGGTCCTCGCGTACATCTATAGTATGTTGAATTTCGTATTCTTTGAATGATTGCCACTGATTCGAATGATGACCGATCTGGAAAAGTATTTTCTTTTCGAACTCGTAAAAATCCATTTCCTTTAATTTTAAAAGGAATTTTTATAACAATTATTACTAGGATGTGAAGCACGCTGAATTTCTTAACCGATCAATAAAAGTAAAATTTTGTATTATTTGTGAAGATGCCTTCAATTACATTTTGACAAGAACATGTTATTAGAAGTTTAACTCCTGAAGCATTAAAATAAAAAAGTTTTTAATAGTATGTTGAACTTCGATACTTTGAATGATTGCCGTTGATTGCAATGATAGCCGATCTGCGAAAATACTTTCTTTTCGATCTCGTAAAAATCCATTTTCGTAACTTTTGTTTAAAGGATTTTTTATATTTTTCGATGTAAAGCATGAAAAATTTCTTAATCGAACAATAAAAGTAAAATCTTTTCTTATTTGTGAAGATGCCTTCAATTACATTTTGACAAGAACATGTTATTACAAGCTTAACTCTTGAAGCATTAAAATAAATAAAACTTCAAGGTCCTCAAGTATAGAATGTTGAATTTTGTTGCCCTTGAATGATTGCCACTGATTCGAATGTTGAGAGATCTGGAAAAGTACTTTCTTTTCGAACTCGTACAAAATCCTTTTACTTATGTTTTAAATGGAATTTTGATAATAATGTTTACTCGGATGTAAAGCATGTAGAACTTCATAACCTATCAATGAAACTTTTCTTATCTTTTCATAATCTTTTCGTATTTGTGAAGGTCCCTTAAATTTAATTTTGCCAAGAACATGTTATTAAAAGTTTAACTCTTCAAGCATTAAGGTACAAAAATATCTTGAATCTTGAATTCGATACTTTGAATAATTGCCGTTGATTCCAATGATGACCGATCTGTGAAAGTACTTTCATTTCAAACACGTAAAAATCCATTAACTTAACCTTTGTTTTAAAACGATTTTTTATAACAATGTTTACTCGGATGTGAAACATGCAGAATTTCTTAACCGATCAATGAAAGTAGGTTCTTTTCTGAGTTGTGAGGATCCCTGAAATTACATTTGGACAAGAACATGTTATTTACAAGTTTAACTCTTGAAGCATTAAAATAAAAAAATCTTTAATGGTATGTTGAATCTTGTTACTTTGAATGATTGCCGTTAATTCCAATTATTACTGATCTGAGAAAGTAGTTTCTTTTCGAAATCATGAAAATCCCTTTTCTTCTGTTTTTAAAGGATTTTTTATAACAATGTTTACTCGGATGTAAAGCATGTAGAACTTCTTTACCGATCAATGAAACTTTTCTTATCTTTTCATAATCTTTTCTTATTTGTGAAGGTCCTTTAAATTACATTTTGACAAGAACATGTTATTACAAGTTTAACTCTTGAAGCATTAAAATACAAATCTGCGAGGTCCTCGAGTTTTTGAATGAATGTTGAGAGGTCTGGAAAAGTATTTTCTTTTGAACTCGACAAAACACCTTTACTTTAATTTTAAAAGTAATTTTTATAACAATCTTTACTAAGATGTAAAGCTTGTTGAATTTTCTAGGCCGATCAATGAAAGTAAAATGTTTTCTTATTTGTGAAGATCCCTTAAATTACATTTTGACGAGAACATGTTATTACAAGTTTAACTATTGAAGCATTAAAATAACAAATCTGCGATGTCCGTTGCGTTCGTATTGAATGAATGCCTTGAGTGATGATAGCCGACTGGAAAAGTATTTTCTTTCGAACTCGTCAAAACACCTTTACTTTAATTTTAAAAGTAATTTTTATAACAATCTTAACTAGGATGTGAAGCTTGATTAATTTCCTAGGCCGATCAATGAAAGTACAATCTTTTCTTATTTGTGAAAATCCTTTATGTTAAATTTTGACGAGAACATGTTATTACAAGCATTACTCTTAAAGCATTAAATTAAAAAATCTTTAATAGTATGTTGAATTTTGTTACTTTGAATGATTGCCGTTAATTCCAATTATAACTGATCTGGGAAAGTACTTTCTTTTCGAACTCGTAAAAATCCATCTTCTAACTTCTGTTTCAAAAAGATTTTTGATAACAATGTTCACTCGGATGTGAAGCATGTAGAACTTCTTAACCGATCAATAAAAACTTTTTGTATCTTTCAATAATCTTTTCTTATTTGTGAAGATCCCTTAAATTACATTTTGACAAGAACATGTTATTACAAGTGTAGCTCTTGAAGCATTAAAATAACAAAATCATTAATAGTATGTTGAAATTTGTATACTTTGAATGATTGCCGTTCATTCCAATTATGACTGATCTGGGAAAGTACTTTCTTTTCGAACTCGTAAAAATCCACTTTCTACTTTTGTTTCAAAAGGATTTTTTATAATAATGTTTACTCGGATGTAAAGCATGTAGAACTTTCTTAACCGATCAATAAAAACTTTTTTATCTTTCAATAATCTTTTTTAATTGTGAAGATCTTTAAAATTACATTTTAACAAGAAAATGATATTTCAAGTTTAACGCTTGAAGCATTAAAATAACAAAATCTTTAATAGTTTGTTGAAATTTGTTATTTTGAATGATTGCCGTTCATTCCAATGATGACCGATCTGGGGAAGTACTTTCTTTTCGAACTCGTAAAAATACATTTCCTTAACTTTTGTTTAAAGGGATTTTTTATAACAATGTTCACTCGAATGTGAAGCATGTAGAATTTCTTAACTGATCAATGAAAGTAAAACTTTTACTTATTTGTGAAGATCCCTTAAATTGAATTTTGATAAGAAAATGTTATTACAAGCTTTACTCGTGAAGAATTAAAAAACAAGTCTGCGAGGTCATCGCGTTGTTGAATGAATGTTGAGTGATCTAGTGAAGAATTTTCTTTCGAACTCGTCAAAACACCATTTACTTTAGTTTTAAAAGTAATTTTTATAACAATCTTTACTAGGATGTGAAGCTTGTTGAATTTCTTAACCGATCAATTGAAGTAAAAACTTTTCTTATTTGTGAAGATGCCTTCAATTACATTTTGACAAGAACATGTTATGACAAGCTTAACTCTTGAAGCATTAAAATAAAAAAATCTTGAATAGTATGTTGAACTTCGATACTTTGAATGATTGCCGCTGATTGCAATGATAGCCGATCTGCGAAAATACTTTCTTTTCCATCTCGTAAAAATCCATTTTCTTAACTTTTGTTTAAAAGGATTTTTTATATTTTCGGATGTAAAGCATGTAGAATTTCTTAACCAATCAATGAAAGTAAAATCTTTTCTTATTTGTGAAGATGCCTTAAATTACATTTTGACAAGAACATGTTATTACAAGCTTAACTCTTGAAGCATTCAAATAAAAAAGTTTTTAAAAGAATATTGAATTTTGTTACTTTGAATGATTGCCGTTGATTCCATTGATGACCGATCTGTGAAAGTACTTTCTTTTCAAACTCGTAAAAATCCATTTCCTTAACCTTTATTTTTGTTGAATTACTTATATATTTATGTAAGCTATATGCAAACTATCTGACAACTTTATATTAACATTCTGTCAAGTAAATGAACTACAAATGAATTGTATCACTATGCTATGTTAACTTTTAAGTTCTTTGTAAACCTTTGTCTATTCAACATTGCGCGGACCTTGTTTATATTAAACAAAATAACTCTTAAATATCCATCAAAGGTTATGGGCCCAGGTCCCTAGTGAATTGCAAAGTGTACCGATAAGAAAACATTGCGAGAGAACCAAAATGGCAAATATGAATGTGCATATTGAAAAGCTGGACTATGGCAATTATGACGTGTGGTCTTTGACAACTTCTGATTTATGGAACATTATCTCTGAAAATGAGGAGAAGCCCGAAGAAGCGGCGGCGCAAGTACTATGGAACAAGCAAGATCAAAAGGCACTGGCAAGTCTGATATTGAATGTGAAACCTGCGCAGTTGATGCACATCAAGTCATGCACAACTTCAGCAGAAGCATGGAAAAAATTGCGTAACATTCATATGCCAGCGGGTCCAATAAAAAAGGTTCAGCTTTACCAAAAGTTATTGCGTCTTAAAATGCAGCATGATGATTGCGCTACCCAAAATGTTAATTTCATTTGTGGAATTAATTGATAAACTGGCGGAGCTTGAAATAATATTAAAAGACGGGTTGAGAGTCATAATGTTTTCGTCAAGTTTGCCGGATTCTTGGGAGAATTTCGTAATCGCAATAGAGATGCGCGACGTGTTGCCGCCATTTGAAACGGTTAAAATCAAATTTATAGAAGAAGGCGCACGAAAAGAGGAAAAAGTGAAGCGCGAAACAGAATCTGAAGCTGTGTATACATTTGCAAAGAAGAATGAAAAGAAGTGGCAAAACCCGGACAATACTAGAAACAGTGACAGAAAAAGTGAAGAAACACGAAAGTTCAATGGAAAGTGTTATAATTGTGGAAAAATCGGACATCGCGCAAACGATTGCAAAAATAAAACGGAAAAGAAAGAATATGAAAATAAACCTCATCAATCGAATTTGTTGTTGCAAGGCAGCGAGATAAAAAAACAGGAAAAACACTTGGTGTCTTGATAGTGGTGCTACGTCACATATGTGTTGTGACAAAAGCCAATTAATTTTAATTTCTGAAAATAAGTCTACAATTATGCAGCAAATAAACACATAGAATCGCCCGGTATTGGTACCATAATTTTAAAAGTTGGAAACAGGGAAATAAAATTAAATGACGTTTTGTATGTGCCATCATTAACTATGAACTTTGTGTCCATAAGTAAAGCCGCGAAATATGGTAACAAAACGAAATTTGAAAAGAATGAGGCGGTAATCAGAAATGAGAATGTTGAAATTATGATTCGAGCTGCACAAGAAAATAATTTGTACATTTATGTTTGCAAAGCTGAGCGAAATAAATTGTGTGTGTCTCAAGATTTTTCCTCAGCAGAAATGTGGCATAATAGATTCGGTCACCTTAATTTTAAAAATCTGAAAGATTTGAGTTACAAACAGCTAGTGCAGGGAATGAACATTAAAAACATAAATGCAAAAATAAACTGCGACACTTGCAACAAGGCAAAAATTTGTTCTTTGCCATTCTCACAAAAAGCGGAACGAGTGACAAAATGTGTATTGGAACTTATTCACACCGACGTGACATTTATCGACGATTACACAAGAAAGATTTTTGTTTACTTTATACGGAACAAAAGCGATGTGTTTGAAAAGTATAAATTGTTTAAGAGCTATGTAGAGTGCCAAACAAGCAAAAAAATTAAAGTCTTAAGAAGTGAAAATGGCACGGAATAAGTGAATAAACAATTTAATGGTTTTCTAAAGTCTTGCGGTATAAAAAGAGAGTTGATGGTGCCATACACGCCTCAACAAAACGGCGTGGCCGAACGCGCGAATAGGATAATTGTTGAAATGGCGAAAAGTCTTTTATTGCATGCGAATATGAAAGAATTCCTTTGTGCTGAAGCTGTGCAAACTGTAGTATACCTGAGGAATAGATGTCCAACAAAAGCACTTGATGGAAAGACGCCTTTCGAACTGTGGAAAGGACGAAAGCCCTCAGTTCGGCATCTTCGAGTTTTAGGCTCACGCGTTTTCGCTCTGCAAAAACCAAACAAAGGCAAGTTTGAAGAAAAGTTAAAGGAGTTCATCTTCGTGGGATATTCCTTCGAGTCGAAAGCGTATCAACTCTACGATCCCGAAAAACGACAAGTTGTAGTACGGCAAGACGTTAAGTTTATAGAGTGTGAGTTTGGAAAAACAGAACAGGATTTAAACATCGACTTTGACTCACATATCATTCGTCTCGAGCCACTTTCTGAAGTTTCACAGGAGCAAGAGCAGAATACTCCAATCAAGGAGGAGTACGAAAGCAGTGACCAAGACAAAGGAGGAGAAGATTTTGCAGAAGAAGATTCTCAAGAGTCTGAACAACAGCCTGAAGAACATCGCCGATCTGGAAGACCATAAAACCTACTCACAGGACACGTAGTAAGACCCAGAAAGCAGTATCATGTGCTAAATTCTTTGGATAGCACTGAAGACATCGAAACTCCGCAAAGCGTTGCAGATGCATTAAATGGAAAACATGTCAATGAATGGAAAGAGTCGATGCAAGCTGAAATAGATGCTTTGAACCAAAATCAGACGTGGTCTTTAGTAGACTTACCTCCTGGAGACAAGGCAACTGGTTCAAAGTGGGTATTCCGAGTGAAACGAAATAAAGAAGGCGACATTGAGCGATTTAAGTCCAGACTAGTTGCTAATGGATGTGGACAGCAGCTGGGAGTTAATTACTTGGAAACATTTTCTCCAGTAATCCGCTACGAAACGTTACGAATGTTGTTTGCTATGGCTGCCGAAAAGGAATTGTGTATGCATCACATCGATATCTCAAATGCATACTTAAACGGGGATCAACACGAGGTGGTTTATATGAAACAGCCAGAAAATTTCATCTACCAGAATAATCCAGCGAATGTGCTAAAATTGCGAAAGGCCATCTATGGACTCCAACAGTCTGGAAGAGTTTGGAACGATGCGAAAGTTCACCGTGCCTTTATGTGAAGCTCAAGGAACAGTTCTTCATTGCAGTCTATGTGGATGACTTAATCATCATGTGCCCAAGCGAAGAGGACATCGAAAAGATTAAGCAGAAA
Organism: Drosophila pseudotalamancana; assembly: GCA_037075185.1. Lineage (NCBI taxonomy): Eukaryota > Metazoa > Arthropoda > Insecta > Diptera > Drosophilidae > Drosophila > Drosophila pseudotalamancana. Next base: position 2,829 of record JBAMCK010000988.1, on the reverse strand, counting down.
ATTGCAGACAAGTTCGAGCTTCACGATAGCGGTCCAATAAAATTTTTTCTCGGAATGGAAATCAAACGCACGGGTGAACGAGGTCCCGTAACCATGTCTCAGAAGAAGTACATAGAGAATTTGCTGGCCAACCATGGAATACAGAATTGTCGGCCTGTTGCAACACCACTGGAGCCAGGCTTTCAAGCTTCGTGCAATGATGATAATTGCACTAAGGTAAATATAACAAAGTATCAATCATTAATAGGATCTCTTATGTACTTAGCAGTTCTGAGTCGACCAGATATTTTGCACGCTACTTGCAAACTATCTCAAAGAAACACTTGCCCACACATCGAGCACGAGAACTGCGGATCTCAGCATAACTTATCGCAAGAGTGGAGAGCCAGTTATGGGTTTCACAGATGCTGATTGGGCGAACGACACCACCGATCGAAAGTCGTATTCAGGATACGTATTCTTTGCTGGAGGAAGTGCATTTTCCTGGTTATCGTCAAAACAAAGTGTTGTGGCGAAAAGCAGCACAGAGGCGGAGTATGTTGCAACAGCAACTTCATCAAGAGAAGCCGTGTATCTCCGCTGACTACTCAAAGAAATTGGTTGATTTGATCAGCAGACAATCACAATTTTGGGAGACAACATTAGTGCGCAGCATATTGCTCAAAACCCTATGCACTATAAGCGTACTAAACACATTGATACGAAATATCATTTTAATAGAGATAAAATCGAAAGAAAATAAATTGATTTAAAGTTTGTATCAACAAAAGAAAATGTTGCCGATATTTTAACGAAATGTTTAGGAAAGCAAAAACATAATGAATTTGTAAAATGTCTTGGCCTACATTGAATCGTTAAATTAAACATATGTAGCTTAAGCAGGAGTGTTGAATTACCCATATATTTATGTAAGCTATATGCAAACTATCTGGCAACCTTATATTAACATTCTGTTAAGTAAATGAACTACAAATGAATTGTATCACTATGCTATGTTAACTTTTAAGTACTCTGTAAACCTTTGTCTATTCAATATTGCGCGAACCTTGTTTATATTAAACAAAATAACTCTAAAATATCCATCAGTTTTTAAAGTATTTTTTATTACAATGTTCACTCGGATGTGAAGTATGTAGAATTTCTTAAGCGATCAATGAATCTTTTCATATCTTTTCATAATCTTTCCTTATTTGTGAAGATCCCATAAATTAAATTTTGACATGAACATGTTATTACAAGCTTAACTCTTGAAGCATTAATATAAAAATATCTGTAAGGTCCTCGCGTAAATCTATAGTATGTTGAATTTCGTATCTTTAAATGATTGCCACTGATTCGGATGATGACCGATCTGGGAAAGTATTTTCTTTTCGAACTCATAAAAATCCACTTCCTTCAATTCTAAAAGGAATTTTTATAACACTTATTACTAGGATGTGAAGCACGCTGAATTTCTTAACCGATCAATAGAAGTAAAATTTTTTCTTATTTGTGAAGATGCCTTCAATTACATTTTGACAAGAACATGTTATTACAAGCTTAACTCTTGAAGCATTAAAATAAAAAATCTTTAATAGTATGTTGAACTTCGATAATTTGAATGATTGCCGTTAATTCCAATTATGACTGATATGGGAAAGTATTTTCTTTACGAACTTGTAAGAATCCCTTAACTTCAGTTTCAAAAGGATTTTTATGACAATGTTTACTCAGATGTAAAGCATGTAGAACTTCTTAACCGATCAATGAATCTTTTCGAATGTGAAGCATGTAGAATTTCTTAACTGATCAATGAAAGTAAAACCTTTTCTTATTTGTGAAGATCCCTTAAATTACATTTTAACAAGAACATGTTATTACAAGCATTACTCTTGAAGCATTAATTTGTTGATTTTTGTTACTTTGAATGATTGCCGTTAATTCCAATTATAACTGATCTGGTAAAGTACTTTCTTTTCCAACCCGTAAAAATCCCTTTACTTGTGTTTCAAAAGGATTTTTGATAATAATGTTTACTCGGATGTAAAGCATGTAGAACTTTTTAACCGATCAATTAAAACTTTTTTTATCTTTCAATAATCTTTTTTAATTGTGAAGATCTTTTAAATTACATTTTAACAAGAAAATTATATTTCAAGTTTACCTCTTGAAGCATTAAAGTAACAAAATCTTTAATAGTTTGTTCAATATTGTTACTTTGACTGATTGCCGTGAATTCCGATTATGACTGATCTGGGAAAGTATTTTCTTTTCGAACTCGTAAAAATTCCTTTACTTCTGTTTCAAAAGGATTTTTGATAATAATGTTTACTCGGATGTAAACCATGTACAACTTTTACAGCGATCAATGAAACTTTTTTATCTTTCAATAATCTTTTTTATTTGTGAAGATCCCTTTAATTACATTTTAATAAGAACATGTTATTACAAGCTTTACTCTTGAAACATCAAAATAAAAAAATCTTTAATAGTATGTTGAATTTTGTTACTTTGAATGATTGCCGTGAGTTCCGATTATGACTGATCTGGGAAAGTATTTTCTTTTCGAACTCGTAAAAATTCCTTTACTTCTGTTTCAAAAGGATTTTTGATAATAATGTTTACTCGGATGTGAAGCATGTACAACTTTTTCAGCGATCAATGAAACTTTTATTATCTTTCAATAATCTTTTTTATTTGTGAAAATCCCTTAAATTACATTTTGACAAGAAAATGATAGATCAAGCTTAACTCTTCAATCATTCAGATAAAAAAAAGTTGAATAGTATGTTGAATTTCGATACTTTGAATGATTGCCGTTAATTCCAATGATGACCGATCTGGGAAAGT
>JBAMCK010000984.1:0-16721 GCA_037075185.1 Drosophila pseudotalamancana | reverse complement strand
ATTAAATTATAAGTCCCACGTCGTCGTTCCAGTCCGTTGGGATTCTCTGCCGTCGTCGTGGTGGTCCTGATAAAGGCCTTGCAGATCCCGCGTTGCTCCTGGAATTAATTAGACTTTCTAGTCTTGGTTGCGATGATCCTCAATCAGTGGGTACTGGCGCAGCCAATAGGATACTATAACTATGAGGACCACGATGAAGACTTCACTTGTCTTCTTGATATTACCGGCCTTGTGACACAGTAATGTATTTTAATAGTACAAAAGCGGCTGTATGCCGGAGTATGATTGGAGTAACTTTCGCCTTCTTTATTCCAGGTTCAACTAAAAACTAACGACAGCAGTAGAGTAAGACTAGCCCCTGAACTCGCGTGCCAGCATCACGCCACTCGCTACAGTCGGCATCCCGACTCGGCGAATTTCCCGCTACACAAAGCTTCGGTACCTCAACCGTTGCGCTATGCCGTTTCTTGCAGGTCACTGCACTATGGTTTGGCGCGTCAGCATAGTTGCACTGCTTCGGTACCTGGACCGTTGCGTTATGCTGTTGCTTGCAGGTCACTGCACTGTGGCTTTACGCGCCAGCATAGTTTGCATACTTATTGCTACGTTACATTACTTACTTGCTATAAGACTAAGTGTTAACTTATTGCTACGTTACATTATTTACTTGCTATAAGACTTAGTGTTAACAGTATATGGTCTTCGAGTATTTTTTCCAATTGTTCCAGATTTTTGGGCGAGAGTGAAACCAGAGAATACATTCGCTTAAGGTCTTCATTTCTGTCCGCATTCAATAAGTTTTGGAACTCGGTGTGGAATATTCTCAGATGCTTCTCAATCAGTACCTGTTTACATGTAGCTTTGAGAACATCAGCAGTTGTTTCATGCAGGTAGGAGAGAGTATTCTTTGAGTTGCGACCACGTACACGTTGTTTCTCTTCCTCAAGACGTAGGACCAATTGTTGGTGTGATACCGGATAATCGTTGACCTTCTTACATCTAAATTTAACTTTAGGGTAGGCTATTAGTAGTATGGATGACATTTATAATAACTTGTTCGATAAGTGATTTTAAATCGGCATGATCAAGTATTGTGGGGTTTACTATGTTGGATTTCAGTGTTAAGCATTCTATTCCTTGCCAATAGCGCTTCAAATAAATGTGGGGTGTCAACCAAGCTGTTTATCTGTTTTTTTTTTTAAATCTATTATCTAATTTCAAAGGGGGCCCTATTTGATGTTGTCCTTATGGACTGCCCTCCCCTTAATGAGAACAGACGTTCCTAGGTCTGCCTCTACCTTCTGCTCAGTGCACAACGGGGTCAGTTTATTTCCTATCCTCTTGTTGTTTTTCTGAAATACCGTTTCGCGTTGCATCTCTTTATGTTGCCTTGCTGAGCTTTTACTAACCTTTCTTTGATGTTCAAGCAGCGCTCATTTGACACTGCACGAACAACTTCAACTGGTTTCTCGCATGTGACAGAGTGCAAGGTTCTGTTGTATTCTATGGTAGCCATCAGGATTAGCTCCATAGTGTCGCTGATTTTCCTGTCCAACTTCAAGCATCTGGCGATTTCTACCAAAGTGCTATGAAACCTTTCCATTTGGCCATTTGATGAGCTATGAAGCGGCGGCGCGTTTACAACGTCAATGCCATACCTGCTTTTGAGCATAGTGGTTATAGTTTCAGCGTTGAAGGCGGCTTCATTGTCGCAGTAAATTGTTTTAATGCCGGGGTAGAAGTTAACAAGTTGCAACAAGGGACCAATGATATCGACTATCGTTCTCGACAATACTGGCTGCACTATCGCAAATTTAGAATATTTGCCAACGCATGTTAGGAATTGCTTCCTATCTGTTGCGAATATGGCTATGTGCAGCATTTCACCGGTGTAGCTCGGGATAGGGGTTTCCCCTAGCTCTTGTTTTTTAGGGTGCCTGTCATATTTGGCCCTGGTGCAAACTCTGCAGTTTGCAACTACTTCTTTAGACAGTCTGGTCATTTTAGGAAAATAATAGTCGCCAAGGACTTGCTTGACATTTTCCTGCCCAGCTCTATGAGCTCGATTGTGTTCCGCCGTGATAATTTCTAACTGCTCATTTCTGTCAGTTATGTCTTGCACAAAGTTTTTGCAATGACGGAATTGGGTGGACGGAAAAAGGACCACGAGGTCGTGTTGGAAGCTCGCTAGAGTGGGCAGATCACAGTGTATGGCATTCACAACCTCCGTGTTGACGACTCCTTTAAGCGTCTCCAAAATACCGTTCTTGTCGGTGAAATTGATTAAATGTCGAAACAGCACGAGATTTCGCTTAAGCGGAAAGCATGCTTTTTCAAGAACTATTTGGTTCCTGAAGCAATTCAACGGCTTATCTGTAGACTCGATAGTACAAGTCAGGGAGAGTTCGCTGTGAACGGTAGCAGCGTCTGACTGAGGCTCGTCGTGCAAGGCGTTAAGGCTTTGCCTGGAGAGCGCATCGGCAACACAATTTTCTTTGCCTGGTTTGTAAAAAATTTTGGCATTATGCTGGTCGATGTATGCTTTCCATCTTTTTATTTTGGAGTTCGTATTTTTGTCGGCAACTGCGAATGTGAGGGGCTGGTGGTCGGTAAAAATGTTGATTTCCCTAGAGCCGTATAGGAAGTTTTGTAGCTTGCCTAGCGCCCAGACAATAGCTAACAGTTCCCTTTCATTAGTAGCGTAATTCGACTCGGCCTGCTTTAAGGTGCGAGATTTCATCGTTATTGATCCTGAGATAGCACTGCGCCAATGCCGCTAGCCGAGGCATCGGTAGTAAGGTCGAATGGTTTTTTAAAATCTGGGTACATGAGCACGACATCTTCTGATGCCAAAATGTTGCGCAAACGCTCAAATGCGTTGCGTTGAGTCTCATTAAACTCAACGGCAATTTTCTTCGACATGTGCTTACTTGCCGAGCCGTTTTCTCCTTTTAGTATGTCCGTTATCGGGCGGGCTATAGCGGCAAAGTCCTTGATGAATACCCTATAATAGCTTGCTAGACCCAGGAAAGCTCGGACCCCGTGAACATTTTTCGGTTCAGGGTATTCCTGCATGGCTTTGACCTTTTGTGGATCGGACTTTGTTCCGTCTTTGCTTACAATGAAGCCAAGTTATTCTACGCTTTCCTTAAAAAATTTTGTCTTTTCTTGGCTCACTCTCATGTTAGCGTCGATCAAGCATTTGAGCACAGTATCGATGTGGCGTATATGATCCACCTCATTTTCTAAGAAAATAATTACGTCATCAATGTAAACGTAACATATTTTCCCAATTTGCTCCCTCAGAACATCATCTAAGGCCCTTTGGAAAATGCTGCTGGCGTTTCTCAAGCCGAATGGTAGGCGACAAAACTCATATTTGCCGCCACTCACCGAGAATGCTGTTTTTTCGCGGTCATGCTCCGCAAGGTAAATCTGGTGATACCCTGACTTCAAGTCGAGAGTGGTAAAAAATTTTGCCTTTCCGAGACTCGCTATAATCATGGGAATACTGGGCATAGGGTAACGGTCTGGGATGGTTCGTTCGTTCAGTTTCCTGAAATCGATGACCAACCTTTTGTTTGGGTTACCGAAGGCGTCTGTACCTTTTTTATCAACAACCCAAGTTGGGCTGTTGTAGGGTGATCTGGAGGGCCTAATGATGCCATCTCTCAACATTTGTTTTACTTCATTGTTCACAAATTCTGAAACACCCATAAGGTTCGGGTATGCTCTGGAGTATACCGGTTCGTTGTCCACTGTCCGAATTGTGGCAGTGACAGCGGTATTGAACGGGAGAGCTTCGTTTGCTGTTGAAAAGGCTTTTTTCCTCTTCAAAATCATATTCCTGAACTCCTTTTTAATGGAGGCAGGCACCACTATGTCATTGACATCGGTAAAGTTTACGTCAGCGCAGCTGTGATAACGAATTTTTTCAGTTTTGCCCCGATATTCTAGAACATTCTCTGCCATGTTTATTTTAACTCCGGCCTGTGTTAACAAGTCGAAGCCTAAAATAGCATCAAAGGATGTGAGCGTATCCAGAAGGAAAAATGGGGACGTATGCTGAAATATATTCATCAGGCACTTTTGTCTGATTTCGGTGGAACCGTGTATAGAGTTCACCGAGAATGGCTTGGCTACGGGCATTACGGTTTTTAGCTCCTTTACGGGCTTAACGTAATTTTTTGCCGCGCCAGTATCAATAAGCATTCTTAGTGTTCTCCCAGCCAGCCGTCGCTCAATGAACGGCAACCGGGAGCGCTCCCTAAAAAATGGACAGTGTCTTCGTTTGGTGCATATTCACTGTCGCTTTCGATTTCCTCGACTGCAGCTTTTGCGGCCCTATCATACTCTGCCTGGGTCACTTTCGAGTGCCCTTGGACTACGTTGTTGAGGCGCTGGCGCCTCGGGCCTATTGAACGTTCCGACGAATTTCTTCGTTTTAGAGCGTTCAACTCTTTGGCCTTGTTTTTATTAAATTGTGTATTCGGCTAAATTTTTATGACGAGTCAATTTCCATAGGTTGTGGGGCCTGCGACTGCCCGTCCTTATGTGTCTGTTCTTGGGAGCCGCTCTTTTGGCGGTTGATGAAGTGAGGATTCCTACCCTGATACTGATCTTCTTTGCCAAACTTCCCTGGCTTATTGCTTGAATGGCTCTTGCTGCTTGCAGCTCCCTGAGCCCGCTCCTCTATGGCCTTAGCATACGAGTTAGCGAACATGCTTCTCTTTGGGCTGTGCCGGAAACACCACCGCTCTGAGTGGCTTTCTAAGGCCCGAAATGAAAGCATGTAGGGCGTCGGCTCTAACTTCAGCGTTGAGCAAATCGGCGCCCTCCTGCTCGTGCGTCATTACGATCTTGTTGGTTACTAACGTAAGCTTTTTTTCAACTTCGTCGTAATATTGCATGAGTGGCAGGTCGCCCTGTCTGATCATCTCCAGGCCCTGCCTTAGAGACGCAGAGATGTTTTGTCAGCGTATGTGCAGTCCAGCCTAGCTAAAATGGCATCAAAGTTGAGCACGGTATTGTGCGACACAAGCAACGCCCCTGCTGCACTCCTAATTTTGTTTCTAATAATAACCACGGCCTGGTAGTGCGCACAGCTGCCGTTATAGGGTTTGAACAGATCGTAGGCATAATTGGCTGCTTGCCTCCATGCTACATATTCGTCTTGAACACCCGAGAATTCTGGCACAGACTTTATGATGTCAAGTGGAATGTCGCACCTGACGTCTGGTCTAACAGAGATCTTTTCGTAAGTGATTATTTGAGGTGCATGTACCTGAAGACTCTGTACTTGAGCAGTAAGTGCATTTATCTGGGCCTGCATCGGCCCAATAAGAACTTGTAGCTGGGCGGGGTCCATTACGTTGTCTACCTGGGAGGAGTCTAACGGTTGAATTGTTAAGTCGGAATTGTTTTCTGAACCCCAACTGTCTTCGCTGTCGTATTCGCGTTTAATTTCCCTATAAGCGTTGCCCAATACATTGGCCGTTGGTTGACACAGCACAAATACTCTTTCGCCGAACAAAATGATCGGTAGGATTACGCGCTAGCGATTTTGGCAAGAGATGGAATGGTCTTCCTTTGTAAAATTGTAGGAGTTATATGAAGTTCAATGTTCCCCTTTATTTCTATTTTTATTTATTTATTATTATTTGTTTAGTGTACCTTAGGGTATGCACTTGAAAATTTTTATTGCTCTCAAAAGTAATACAACTGTTTTTTTTTTTTTTTTATTTGGCGTACCTTAAAGTATGCCGCATAAAAGGGAAATTCTTTTCACTTTGCAAAAAAAAATTTGGACTTTTGCTAAACTACTTCGGTCATGCTTTTATATTTAAAATACACTTTTCGAACTTACATGTTTTTTCCTAGTTCTTTAACGTTGGGCGCCAATTAAATTATAAGTCCCACGTCGTCGTTCCAGTCCGTTAGGATTCTCTGCCGTCGTCGTGGTGGTCCTGATAAAGGCCTTGCAGATCCCGCGTTGCTCCTGGAATTAATTAGACTTTCTAGTCTTGGTTGCGATGATCCTCAATCAGTGGGTACTGGCGCAGCCAATAGGATACTATAACTATGAGGACCACGATGAAGACTTCACTTGTCTTCTTGATATTACTGGCCTTGTGACACAGTAATGTATTTTAATAGTACAAAAGCGGCTGTATGCCGGAGTATGATTGGAGTGACTTTCGCCTTCTTTATTCCAGGTTCAACTAAAAACTAACGACAGCAGTAGAGTAAGACTAGCCCCTGAACTTGCGTGCCAGCATCACGCCACTCGCTACAGTCGGCATCCCGACTCGGCGAATTTCCCGCTACACAAAGCTTCGGTACCTCAACCGTTGCGCTATGCCGTTTCTTGCAGGTCACTGCACTATGGATTGGCGCGTCAGCATAGTTGCACTGCTTCGGTACCTGGACCGTTGCGTTATGCTGTTGCTTGCAGGTCACTGCACTGTCGCTTTACGCGCCAGCATAGTTTGCATACTTATTGCTACGTTACATTACTTACTTGCTATAAGACTAAGTGTTAACTTATTGCTACGTTACATTATTTACTTGCTATAAGACTTAGTGTTAACTTATACACTCCGTTGCTGAGTCCAAGAACTTGCGGATACTGCTTTCTTCATTGTTTTTGAGCAGTTCCATGTCTACCAGCTGGTTGACGGCGTTCGCAAATATTTTACGCTTATTTTCATAGCGCTTGCATATGAGGTCCCATGCTGCATTGTAGCTAGCAGACGATCCAATTAATAAGTGGCCCACGACCATCTTGGCTTCTCCTTTGAGGCATGATTTAAGATAGTTCAGCTTCCTTGTGTCGCTGATATCTTTTCTGCTGTGAATCACTTCGGAGAACAGCTCGAAGAACGTTGCCCAGTCTTTGGAACTTCCATTAAAATGAGGAAGATCCACTTTAGGAAGATCAGGAACGTCTTCTTTTATGGTGTGCAAGTCACCTAATCTTCTGTTCAGTTTTTTGGTGATTAGATTGACATTGCATTCGAGTTCGTCGATCTCGTCGATGTCGAAAGCAAACTTTTCATATTTTGCCTCCAAATCCGTAAGCGTCGACTGGACTTTGTTCCATAGGAAATTCAGCTTGTCTATGCAATTATAAATTTCCTCCTGGTTGCTAAATTCTAGGTTGGCATACACTTCACTTATGTGCTGCCTTACCTTCTGTGCTCTTTTGTCCACAAGATCTACTAATGTGTCCATTGGGCTTGGGCTCCGTTTAGAAAACATTACCACTTCCTCGTGAATGCGCTTTCCTTTGGACGTCCCAGGTAGTAGTTCCACGTCAGTTTCCTTTACTGACGTTTGTTGGCCACTTATCTTGGCTTGGTCGGCAACTTCGACCTTTATCAGGGACTCTTTATAGGTCCTGATATTTGCCATTGTATCATCATATATTTTTTCATTAAAATATTGATGATCGAAGACTCCAATTTTCATCAGCATTTTATGATTGGCAGTAAATTCTGCTGCCAAATTATCAATAGCTGATGCAGATTCCTTTATTTTAAGTGCCTCCTGGACTTCATCGTACAGCTCTGCTTGCTTTTGTAGTAGTTGCAGAGTTTTTTCCGACAGCATCTTGTATGTTTCTTTTGTTTTTTCTTTTTCTTTTGGCTTAACCCGTTGGAGGTGTTTTTGTTTTGATCGCCTGGTTGATCTTGCTGTGCCTCTACTCACAGCGTGTTCTGGTTAGCCAAAGAAAAATTTGTGTCAAGCACTTTCTGTGTTTATAAAAATGCTACAGAAACTAACAAAAGACGCACACGTACTCGAAGGACCAAATGTAATTGAGTAGTTTACAGATCGTGTTGTAAAATGGTACTGTTTATTATTTCGTTGAGCCAAGGTTTTTATGCCTAACTCAACGCATTTTCATCCCTTATATTTAGCTTATCTATTGCTGTGTTTGTAAAACTGCAGCGTTATCTTAGAATACACTTACACTATTGTTTGTTTGTATGTATGTCCAGCCTACCTGCTAGACTAGTGCTATTTTAATATATATTATGTTCATGCTTGAACACCTACATTTATCCATTTAAAATTTGAAGTCTTTAGCTTTATTAGCCGCAAAACTATTAGCGATTATTATAAATTATATATATATATATATATATATATATTCACCTCTGATTTGTCACGCACCTTGTGGGCGTTGATATATATGTATATTTTTTTTTGGAAGAGAGGATGGTAACAGTAAGCAACTCACCAAATTTGGTGAGTCTAGCTTTAACACTCTGGACATATAGTTTTTTCCGATTTGTCACGCCCCTTTTTGTCCTAGGTATACAAACATTTGTTTATAACGTGCGAATTAAATTTTCAAGATTCATAAGAAAGATGTATGAGTATCCCCATTTTCCACAACCCCAGAAGTAGGATATATATAAAATCCTACCATTTTTCTGTTATAATTGTAAATCTAAAATTTCAAGTACCTTGCTATAATATGACGCATTCAACATCATAGCCGAACACCAACTTCGATTCATAAGAGGACATGGAACGATCGAGCAATGCCATCGTATCACCAATACAATTATTAATGCACTTGGAAGTTAAAAATATTGCACAGGAATCAATCAGGCTTTTACAATTACTGCACAAAATTAAGGAGAGGTTACCAGCACTATTTATCTTGATTATAAAATCGTACAAAGAAAACAGAATATTCTATGTTCAAGAACAGGATGAATCGTCCAGTATATACACTGCAGAGCCCCACATTACTAGACATCTAGACCGGCGGCTTACGTTAGGGCAACATATAAAGCAAAACAAATCCAGATTAATGCAAGGAACAGGAAAATGTACTGGCTATTGGGACCGCGCATTCAGCTAAGCCTTGAAAATAAAATTCGGGTGCACAAGATCGTACCTAAGCCTCTATGGACTTACTTCGGTTCTGGGAAATTCTAAGCTAAGTTCAATGTCGTAAACGATGATATAAATATAACAACGCAACGAGATATATTAACAGGCTGCATGACCACGAAAATATTTTAGCACTGGGGTAACTAGACAAGACGCCAGGACCTGCCAATTGGATAGTTAATAATATGTACATATGTAAAAAAGTGTTTTTAATTTTCGTAACATAATAGAAATGTACCAATGCATCTATATTTCTAAGTTTTGTAATGTAAGCCTAGCATACATTTGTTTCTTATAAATCTTACATGTTTCTTTCTTGGTTTTTTTTTTTTGTATATTTTTTTTTTTTTATATTGAAACTTAATATTTGTTTTGTCTTTATTTGTATATATGTATATGGCTAAGAGTTATTTGGTTTTCTGGTTATTCGTTTTATTTTTAACTTATGCATTTTCTGCTTCTTTGTTGATATAAAAGTTGGTCCCTTGTCTTCTAATACTTTGTGTAGTGTAAAACGAGGTGTTAACTTATTTCTTCTATTTTCTTTTTGTAAAGTTGTGCTGGGTTATTTATGTCTTTGTTTAAAATAGCCGTACGTTTTTGTGTTCTGTCGGTTAATTGCTGAACTACTTCTGGCTATAACTTTCTTTGGTATAAATAAGTTCCTGAAAATAATTCAAATGGCGTATAACCTGTGCCTGAGTGAATAGCATTGTTATATGTAGTCAATGCTTCCACCATGGAGTTACTTGATGATTTGTTGATATGAAGTCACATGCCTGGTAATATTATATTGTTTACAAAAATTAGTAAGAAGGTTTTCCGCAAATTCTGGTCCCTGTTCACAAATTATTTTCTTTGGTATTCCGAAGGTACAAATAAAATGTTTGACTGATTTAACAACATTGATACAGTCTCTAGAAGGTATGGTGTAACCGGTAGAAAATCTTGATAATTTGTCAATTATTGTTAATATACATTTATATTTAATTGAATATATATCCATCTAAAGGTTGTTTCGGTTTCTTGAAATGGAACTCTTTGGGGTTGCCTATCATATTTCATTGTTTAACAAATGTCACAATTATTGATCATTTGTGAAATCTTTTGTTTCATATTGGTGAAATATAGTAATCGTTTTAAATGAGCGCATGTTTCGTCTATTCCTCTATGATTATTTTTAAGATGATATTCCCTAATTTCCTTTTGCTGATCATCGGGTGCTGTAACTTCTTTTAAAAATTCTGTGCACCTTAAAACTTTGTAAAGTTGACTATGAGCAAAGTACTTTAAATTAGCTGCGCTATTTTAAATATTGTGTCTGTTGTAAGTATTGCGCAAGTTTTATTCGGTTTTAAAACAGATCTCAACAGTTTTGTTATTACTTCTTCGTTAAAACTGAGTTCAAAAATGGTACGCCTTATTTTGTTTTCAAAAGGTATTTCAACTTTAATATTTGATTGAACGAATTCCTTAAAAATAATCTGTATATTAAAATCATTAAGTGGTTTTTCTGAAATTAATATTCCTTGCTCCCAATTTTCCTTTGCAGAATGTATAGTTTCTCTATAGGTTGCATCAATTGACCTAATTTTACCTATATTTACATCTATTTTTGTTTTACTTAAAGCATCTGCAATCACATTTTGCGACCCTTTTTTGTATATGATCTCATAATCATATTCTAACAATCTTAATTTCCACCTTACTAATTTTGAGTTTGACTCTTGAAACTCATTAGCCAAGTTAGGGGCTTGTGGTCTGTTATGTTTTAGAACTTTTGGTAAGGTCGAAAATATTTTATTGCCCAAAGTATGGCGAGCATCTCTTTTTCAACCGTGGAATAGTTTGTTTCAGTGTCGGATAAAGTTCTGCTGGCAAAAGACACCGGTTTTCTCTGATCCCAGAGTTCCTTGAGACAATACGGTTCCTAAAGCGAAATCATTAGCATCCGTTGTTAATATGAATGGCTTGGTAAAGTCAGAATATATAAGTATTGGGTCGTTGCATAATAGAGACTTGCAAGTTTCGAACGTTGATTGATATTCATCATGTATTGTAACTTTTCCTTTACCTTTTAATTGTTTCGTTAGGGGTTTAGTTATTCTGGCAAAATCTTTTATGAATTTTCTATAATAACCCATTAGCCCCTAGAAGGATTTGATTTGTTTTTGGGTCCTAGGTAAAGGAAATTTTTTTGATTATTTCAATCTTTGATGGGTTTGGTTTGATGCCAAATACTCAATTTCCTTTCTTAAAAACTCAGATCAAATCTAATTGTAGCTTTAGATTTGCTGCTCTTATCTTTTGAAACACATTTCTTAAATGCTGACTTTGCTCTTGTAATGATGATGAAAATATAATAATATCGTCTAAATATATTAGACAATATATACCCAGTATATCTCCAAATAAAGAATCATTACTCTTTGGAAGGTTGTCGGGGCATTAGTAAGGCTGAATGGCATTCTAACAAATTCGTAATGCCCTCCTTCTGCCGAAAATGCTGTCTTTGGAATGTCGTTTTTATGCATCTCAATTTGGTGGTAACCACTTGTAAAGTCTAATAATGAAAAATATTTAGCCTTTCCCAATTTGTCTAAAACGTCGTTAATTATTGGCATAGGGTATCTGTCTTTTATAGTTTCATTAAATTTTCTACAATCTACACCTAATCTCCACTTTCTTTGTCCCGTTGCATCTAATTTTTTTTGTACTAACCATACAGGCGCACTCCAGGGGGAATGACAATGCCTAATGATTTTTTGATTAAGAAGTTTTTCTATCTGAGCTTTCACTTCTTTTCTTTCATTAAAGCCATATAGTGGGAATTTTATGCTTTACACTGTTTGTAAATGTTAATTGGTTCTTATTATCGTAAAATATTTCGGCAAATTCTAAACATAGTTTCTTTAAAATTTTAATTTCTTCGAAATTTAATTGGCTGGTTCTTATTTTTTCTTGAAAATTAAATGAAGTTGTGGCTATACTTAAGTCATTTCGAAAAGCCAAATTTACCTCGTTAAATTGTTCTTTTATGTATGGGGTTACTACTAATGGTTGATCAAAATAAATGACTTTTTCCGTGTCTGCGTAGTTAGTAATCTCCATTATACTAAAATGGTTTGTTGCCAAATATAACCCATTTGAAATGACTAGTTCATTACCCAATCGAATCTCTGGACAATAATGTTACAGGTATTTGAAATAAATGTTTTGTGGCCTCTTCAATAACTTGTCTGGTGTTTGTAGAATTAATTTGTCTACATCGACCTTTGCTCGTAATTGTTTTAATATATCAATGCCAATGAGGCCATCAAAAATTGAGTGGAATTTAAAAATCAAAAAATAAAATGTTCCCTGTTGTTGGAATTCATCAAATAACTTCAATGTGCAGGCTAAGTCTAATGTATCATCGTAATATGTGTGTTGGAAAATATGAATATACAGTCAGTCATAAAAGTATTCGTCTCTATACATGTCGTATATTTCAGTTAGTTTTTCTAAGTAATTTAACAACATATTCAACACATATTGTGCTCGGGAGCAGAGAGGTCCACAGGCAAGGGGATTCAAACCTTAAATGAGATCGCCACTGCCGTGCCGCAAAATAACGCGGTAAGAATTATGAAATAATGCGATTCTTGTGAAATAGTCTTTTGTGCGCAGCGACGATCAGTGGGGTCTTCATGTCGCGACGTCCCAGCTGCGTTGCTTTTTAGATATAATTTTGTGCGCAGCGACGATCAGCGGCGTCTTCACTTCGCGACGCTGTCGCGCTGCTCTAGTTGTAATTGTACTCTAACTGTTTGCTAGTCCAATCTACACTGTACATATGTATGTAGATATGTATGTGTTGGTATTGTCTTGCGGCGCGTCTGACATATTGACACAATAACCCGAGAGCGGAGTGAATTCCGACTTGCTGAAGCGACTAACCGAACTTAACTATTCTCTGTGCGCGACTCTGCACTTTCTGCCTGATCACGCATCGAGCTATGCTTCTTTTATACGCAAACTGGACTACACTTGGCGACAGCGCGACAACGCTGTCATATTCTACGTTGTAGACTTATTCTAAGAATCTACCAAACTCATTGCGCAGAAGCGTCTTGCATGTACAGGAGTCAAACTATGTTCATAATGTGACACATACCGTGGTCAAAATACGTTCATACTCCGACACGGCCATCCTGACCTTGACACGTCCTCGTATAGTACTCCCAATTTTAGATTAAAATTTCCTACGTAACAAAAGATTCTAAACTTAATTCATCGTCTGTCTTAGACGGATAACCATCGTCTCTCATGTACGGATAACATCGTCTCTCATGGACGGATAACCATCGTCTCTCATAGACGGATAACCATCTGGAATTCTTCTAATATCTTCCTGACAATATTTGTAAAGTCGTTTATTTGTTAACGACTTTGACATATACCTGTCCCCTTCCAGGACTTCAGTAACCAAAAATGGGACCTTAAATTTCGAGTCTATTTTCGTTTGGTGTCTCTCCTCGTTTCTTAGCAGAACATAGTCACCAACATTGTGCCTTACAACCATGGCCTTGGTTTTGTCAAAGCGTTGTTTATCATAACCAGCCAAACTCTTCATCTTATCACTGGCACGAGTCCGAACACTGTTCAAATCAATTTCGATTTCTGTGTCCACAGGTGGACACATCGGTCGAGCCTTTTTTTCCTATCAACATTTCCAACGCAGTTGCACGACTAACTGTGCAATTTAATGCAAGCTGAACCTCGCCAAGTGCATCTTGCCAGGATCTTTGGCTCGATTCGACAGCAGTTAGCAAATTTTTGAGCGTACTCATAACACGCTCAACTTGACCGTTTGCACGACTTGCCCCAGTTGCAATTAGATGAAGTTTTATATTTTGTGAGGAACAAAATTCAGAGAATCGAGAACTTGAAAAACACCTTTCCTGGTCAGCTACGACACGATTTGGTATCCCGAAGAGGGAAATTGAGCCTTTTAAGGCCTTAACGCAGCTTTCTGTGTCCATTTTAAGGGTGTGATAAAGGTGTACAAATTTCGTGAAGCCATCAATCTGATCGATGACATATTCTTTTAGGTCGCTTTTACCGCTCAACTTTCCGGAAATGTCTATGTGAACAGTGTGCCAAGGGATGTTCAACTTCGCGATTGGATGGAGCTCAGCTTGTATTTTCCCAGAAGGCGACTTGGAAGTCCTACAAGTTATGCAATTGTTTACAAACTTGCGAACATATTTATTTATGTTATGAAGCCAATAATATTGGTAAACCTTGTCAAGAGTCTTTTGCATAGGTGCATAGCTGACTCGTGTACCTGATTTACCACGGACCATCTAAATGTTCGTGGCACCACCGGCAGACAACGTGTTCTACTGTTTCTTTGAATCTTGCGATGTTAGATACCTTTCCTGAAATCATAGGATGTAATTAAATCGTCTTGTTGCTCGTTGGAATTGAGCTTACGAACTATTTCTACAATCTCTGGATCTAATTTCTGTTCCGTAAGAAGCCACTGACTTGAAATTTCAGCTAAGTTTACTCGCTTCTCAGTGATTTTTTCTAACACAAGTTGTGGCTTTGAAAGAACTAGATTCCTAGAAAATAAGTCTGCATGAGCCATGCGTTTTCCCTCTCTATATTGGATATCAAAATTGAATGATGGCAGATAGGCCCACCAGCGATGAGCTCTTGGTGTTATGTCTATCTCTGTCCGTGAAGCCTTAAGCGAATTACAATCGGTATATACCACAAACTTTCGCCTAATCAGATAATGACGAAAGTGTTTTACAGAAGCGACCACAGCCAATGTTTCCAACTCGTATGAGTGATATCTAGCCTCAGAGGACGAAGTTGTTTTGCTAAAATATTCCACCACATGAGGACTACCATTAATACGGTGTAGGAGTATTGCACCATATCCACAGGAACTGGCGTCAGTGTGTAACTTAATGGGGTATTGTGGGTCAAAAATTACCAAAACCGGTTCGTTTGTAAGGACAGTTACTATTTTTTTTCGAATATTCTCGAGTTCAACATCCCAGACAATACTTCCTTTTCCTGACGTAAGGGAATAGAGTGGCTTCATTATTTTGGCGAAATCGGGTAGAAACTTGCGAAAGTAGGAAGCCAGACCAATAAACTGTCGCAAACTGGAAACAGTCTGCGGAGGTGGTAATAAACTTAATGCAGTAGTCTTCTGTGAGTTTGGCCTAATTTCGCCTGCCTTCACTTCAAACCCCAAATACTGTACCATTGTTTTCAGAAAAGAACATTTCGAGATATTGAAGATGAATCCAGCCCTTGTCAGAACGTTCAATACTGTTCTCAATCTTTCCAACCCTAACTCAATTGTTGGTGACAAAGACATGTGGTCCATATAGACAATTACATATGAATATGCAAGATTGCCTAAAGCTTGCATAACTGTCCTTTGAAATACGGAAGGCGCATTTTTGAGTGCGAAAGGCATTGTAAGAAATTTGTATTGGCCATCCGGAGTGAATCGGAATTTGGTGAAAACCACTAGCCATATCTTAATAAGTGAACTAACAAGAACAACGCAACCCATCAATCTGACCACTAATGAGCGGCAAGGGCTATTTGTCAGCAACGGTATTTGAGTTTAATTCTCTGTAGTCAATACATTAACGCTCGGATCCATTTTTCTTTTTTACAAGCAACATAGGACTTGCATACGGAGAACAACTTGGGCGGATAATGTTACATCTAAGTAACTCTCTTAACCTCTCACGCACTCTTCTCTACATCTCTCTCTCTTCTGGACTGAGCCTATACGGCCGACGTTGCACAGTTTTGTTGGGGTCAATTAGTCGAATTTTCATTTCACCTGTATTAACTCTTGTGTTTGGGATCCCTTTAGCAAATGCTGAGGCATAATTTTTAATTAAATTTATTAATTTGTTTTTATCAGCATCGGCCAACTCAGAATCAATTTCATCAAGATTAATTGGAGAATCAGTAGCGGCACAAATATTTACAGATTTTGATTTTACAAATTTAAACACATTTGGTGAAAGCACAACATTGAAACGTTGATTAAGGACTTCACGTCCAATGATGACATCGTTCTTCAAGTCCTCATCTCGAACAACGTGAAATAATATTTATATCATGTTTTCATTAATGGTAATCTGACTAAGAATTTACATAGTACTATAAATACCGGCATTGCCGATACATTTTAGCATTACTATATTATTCGTTCATTCGGCACCAGAGTCGAAGCAAATTGGGTAGCTCTCACCTCGATGTAACATGACTTCTGTTGGCTCAGACACAAAGCACTGGTTTACATTCTTTTGTTTTGTTGGGACGTCACTTCCAGAGCATCGGTTCGCAAAATGCCCGGGTTGGCCACACTTGAAGCAGGTAACACGGGTCTTCTCTCGTTGGGTTTTCGCCTCGGCCTCTCATCGCGCTTTTTTTTTCTGCATTCTACTGTTTTGTGTCCGACTTGTCCGCAGAAATGGCACAGCATGGTTGACATTTTTCGCCTTTTATTGTCAAGTCCAGGGCTGATATCACGGTATCGCGATGCTTTTGAAAGTTGTAAGCCTTCAACTCCGATTGCAGATCACTTCTTGTTTGCACCCTTGAAGTGAATACAATTCGTTGTAAACAGCGGTCCATATTTGCCATATGTGCAAGCGCAACAGAAACGGCGATCTCCTCTATGTTTTTGTCCTTCCAGGCCGTAGTTAGCGATGAGACCAAGCGGCTAGCATATACTGTCAAGCACTCTTCATTAGTCGGACGACTGTTTAACAAATTCAAAA
>JBAMCK010000982.1:0-62946 GCA_037075185.1 Drosophila pseudotalamancana | reverse complement strand
ATTATGTATTCATTTATGGTTAAACACATTTTTGTCACGTTGCCAAGCAATACGGACGGAAAATATATTATCCGTAGTTAAGCGAATTCGTGTGTTATTATAAAATGAATTAAAATGTATGTACATATGTATGTATGTACGCTGCTATTTTTAAGTAATCCTCTCTGGTTCACTTACGGAATTACTTCTTTGCAAAAATCTTGACATCCTTTATTTGGTTTATGGCAAAGTGCAACGGTGTAATTTAGAAAAGATCTGAAAAAATGTGGAATTTTTGTTTATATTTTTGGATGAATTAGAAACAATAATGTGATCATTTTTGTTATGTGTACTTTAACATACATTGATGGCATGCTATATACATATACACATACATCAAAACATTTTAGAATTATATATATGTATATACATATATGTGCATATATGTATACTCCTAATACATTTGTACTCTATATATACATGTATAGTCTTTTATTCCATTCCCACTTCTCGTTTTGTCTTCTTCTTCAGCGTTTGTATATTTATTTATATATTTCACATGATCAGATAATCTTTGTCGTATTTCTATAACCGTATGGAGAAGTTATTGCACACCCCCTAGGGAAAAGTGTTCCACTACCAACCGATCGTTTTTTTTTTCTATTCTTTTTATGTGTCTTGCACACGTTTAAACTTGTTTTTGCTTTTCGATGTAAGCTGGCAAAAAGTGAAATACGTCAGAGAAAAACACCAGAGATATGAGACTGCAAAAGTTGGAATATAATCTACTGGGCAAAGAAATCGAACTGCGCATTTCCAGCAGCAGGTGGGTGGGGGGGATCTGGAGGGTGTGTACCGCTTGGTGGGCGATAGGTACCGTTAAGTTCCAGCTGAAACATCGGACTTTAATTAAACAAACGTCGTCAGTAGTCCTTATGCAGCAAGTGTTTGCCATTTGTTTTTAAAGCTGCAATCAAAAATAAATAAGCATGAAATCGCAGTTATTTGAGGCATGCCGACAACTGAATACCCTGTCATATATACATATGTAGCTAAGAACTATTTATATGCGCAAGACTTCTACATTATATACATATGTTTGTGCGATTTGAATTATTCAGACTCGTAGACTTGCTATATCAAGGCATTACATCTTCTGCAACATACATATATACATACCTATATTGCGACACCCGCAGGGAAAAAGGGTAGCGGAGAGTCGGTGATTCACAATGTGCGCCCATGTAGTCACGTTTGCCTTCGCAAACCATTCAAAATAGGCGCTATAAGCACAATGCTATTATATACCCTATACAATATATATATATATATATATATGTATGTATGTAGATACATATGTGCATATATACATATGTACACATATTCATATAGGCATAAGTGTTTACATTTATTCATTCGGCTGCGTTGCGGTAGGGCTTTAATTTTTTTGTTGTTTTCGCTGCATTTCTGACCGACTTCGTTATCTGGCGGCGATTGCCAGTTGCATCATAAACTGCAATAATGTTTATTTGCCCTATACTACGAAAGCGAATGTGTATGTGTGTGAGTGTGTGTGTGTGTGTGTGTGGGTTGCTTCTACAATTAGATTCATCATCATCTATTTGTTAGTTGCGATGTGTAATGCCCCAATAGATTGCGACGTGTCCGTCCGCCTTATGAATTATGTACGTCAGTGAAGATACGACAAGTTTCTGGAATATCTGCGACCGTAACTCAGTCTATTTAACAAATATCAAGGTGGTTTATATGTACATACATACATACATACATACAATATGCAGCACCCGGTTTAAGCATTGAACTCATCAAATGCTTGTACATACATACATACTAACATGTTCATATGTATGTATGTTAGTATGTAGCTACGTGACAGAATGATATATTCCGTATCAAATTGCAACATGCCGTCTGCTGGAAGAACAAAAATTGCGTTTTCTCGTCCAAACTTTTCTGTGGAAAGTTTTCGCTATATACATTATACATACATATATTTTTTTGTATTTTTTTTTTTTAGCGTATGTGCGTATAAGTACGCGGTGTTATTTATTTGGTTTGCTGTCTCCTGGGCTTGGCATAATTAACAGGGCGTTGCCAGATGGCGGATTAAGAAACTTTCGTTAAGATTTGCATATGCATTTGGCCTATGCAGTCTTTTTTTTATTTTTCGCGCTTTTCGAACACAATACGAAAGCGAAGAACGCCAATTTTGTCATCGCATGCATATGTATGTATGTATGTATGTATTTGTATGCATACGCAAATATGTATGTATGTATGTACGTATGTATATACCTGTTGTGCTTTTTATATGGACAAACCTTATCGATAAAAGGCTAATTAAATGTTGGGCTTGGATATACATACATACATACATATTTAAGTAAGGGTTTACATATATGTATGTGTGTCCGTGTGTGTGTGTATGTGTGTTTGCTTGTGTGCAATGAAAGCTACACAGAGCGAGTGGAATTTTCCATGCAATTTTTCGTGTTTTTTGTTTGCAGCGCGTTCAGTTTTCGTTTTATTCTAGCTTAACCCTAAAGTGCCGACCAGCGCATTATAGAACTTTGCTTAAATGATAAATAATTTATTTCTACAATTTTTGTTATTAGTTTGCACTTGTCTTGTCTGTACAAATGTAATTGTGTTTATTACCCCCTTCCAAGTGAGAAAAACAAAGCCCATTAGCGTTATTTGTCCCGCTCTGATAGCAGCAACAACTTGAAAATGAAAAAGTTTTCATTAGGCGTGTCTAATTGCTGGCCAGAAACCATAAGCAGGCATAAAACAGTTAAAGCCCATCAGATTATAAGCCCACATATGATACGATAATCCCGAACCAAAGCTGACGGACCAAAACGATCCCCCGGGCATTGCATGGGTTTAATTGCACTCTCGATGCTGTTGCTTGCGATTTTTGTTTCTCCGTTTTCCATTTTTGTATTGTTTTGTTTTTGTATTCGCTTAATGGCAACGTGTGCGAGCGCGTTCGACAGAGCGACTGACACACACTCACACACACGCAGAAGTTAAGAAGGAGAAGGAGAAGAAGACGAAGAAGAGTAAGCGGTAAATGCAGCTGCTGGCATCGGCGGCGAATTCAATGAATTTGCGTTTGTTGTCGCCCACTTTGGTTTTTATTGTTCACAATTTTACTTTTATTTTGAGTACTCAACTTAAAATTACACACAAAAAAAGTTCAATTATAGATATATGTATGCATGTATGTATGTATATATTAAATTAGGGTGCCACAATAGCCATAAACCATAGACAATAATGATAATTGCAATCTCCAATCTGCGGACAGTTGCAGCCAAGTGCGCTGCTACAGTGAGTGCGAATTAAAATCGTACACCAATCGCTGACTTACAATTTGTTCATTGATTCCCATAGCTAAATAATGTTTATTCTTTAAAGCAATGATAATTACATACATGTATATATAAAAATAAAAGATGAAAGGCTTAAAAGTATTTCTGATGTGTACGATTTTAAGTGGCATTCACTGTAGGTCCTAAAAAAAAAAATAATAATAATAATAATCATAATAATAATAAGAGAAAAACCGGTTTGGATGCGCCTTGCAACTGGGCTGTGATAAGAGGCCGGCTGGCCATTAAGATTCTTTAGTCTCTTAGCTGGATGCACGATCGACCACAACAGTCTCCACTGAATCATCAGCAGCAGCAGCTGCAGCTGCAACAGCAGCTGAGGCGGCAGCAGAACGCGTTCCATTGCCATTCTGGGCGTTATGGCCATTTTGATTGGCCGGCCTTGGCTCGATGGGCGGCAGGCCGACAAGTTTTTCGCTCTCGCGCCAAAGCCAGTCGGCGGTGTCCATGTTGCGGGCCCAGGGCATCAGGGGGAAGCGCATGGAGTCCGTGTAGTAGTTGCCGGACGAGCACTCGAGACTGGGATCAAGGGCCAGACGGAGCGAGGTCTGGGCGCCGGCACGCGGCGTCTTGAACAAATACAGTGAAATCACCTTGAGCGAACTCTTGGTCCAGTGGGCAAAGTGACGATTCAGCTCGGTCCGCACCACGCCCGGATGACAGCAGTTAACCGTTACGCCGGTGCCGTTCAGCAGCTGGGAGAGCTTCCGTGTGAAGAGTACGTTGGCCAGCTTCGACTGGCTGTAGGCGCCAAAGAATTTACTGTACTTGCGCTCGCTCATCAGATCCTCGCGATTGATCCGCCCGAAAAGATACGCCGCCGAGCTGACCACAACAATGCGGCTGGGCGCCGCCTGCTTGAGCCGATCGAGCAGCAGATTGGTGAGCAGAAAGTGGCCCAAATGGTTCACGCCGAACTGCTGCTCATAGCCATCGGCGGTGAGAGTGCGGGGACAGGCCATGACCCCGGCATTGTTCACCAGGAGGTCGAGGCGCGTCTCCTCGGACTTGAAGCGTGCCACAAACTGACGCACCGACTCCAGCGAGCCGAGATCGAGGCTGCGATTGAACAGCTGCTGATTCTGGGTGCGATCCATGATCTCGATTCGCGCTGCCTCGCAGCGGGCTGGATCCCGGCAGGCCATATAGATCTTGGCACCCCGGCGCGCCAGCTCGAGGACCGTCTCCTTGCCAATGCCGGTGTTGCAGCCGGTCACGATGACCACCTTGCCATCGATGCGGTTGGTCTTCCGGTATACCGGACCCTGGATTATCTTCCGGAGCAGCCACATGACGAACACGACGCACAACCCAATCAGCAGGAGGAGCACCAGCCACGCCCAGATACCACGAAAGCAGAGCGCCTTCTCGGCCGCCTCGGCGGTTGGGTCGAAAACAGTCTCCGTCGTCGTGGGCGTAACAGCCTCCGACATAGCTAGGACACGGTTTTGGGTTGTATGCGTGTGTGTCTGTGAGTGTGTGTGCGACTGTCACTTTTGGCTGGAATCGGGATTGGGAGAATAGTGCGATATGCCTGCGGGCGAAAAGAAATGCCTTCGTTATAAAGTGTCTCATCGATAAAGGATTTATCGATAATTCGTTTTTATTAACATCTAAAAAGCCCAGTTACAATAGTGTAAAAGGTTGTAGATGAATCAAATCTACATGAATTAACAATCACATAAAAATATCGATAGATGTAGGCAACTAGATTGACCTCTAAGTGCGAAGGTTTTGATCTTATAAATATGTCAACTTACAAAGATAATAAAATCGATAACCGTAAGAAGTATGCTTTTTATAAGTAAAGTTCACAGGAAAAAAAAACTTATCGATAATAAAGTGAGTACAGTATCTGGTACAATATTATTCACTTATCAATATTAATTGATTAATCTATGCAATAAACAGGATACAAATACGTGTACAATGTAAAATCTAAGATTTGCCTATCGATAAACGTACAATGTTTGCTTGACCTACTTATCGATAATTTTCACTATTTTCGCCTACAAATTCGACTCGTTGTCAATTAGGGGTTCCTCTAAGTGAATATAGCTTTACGCAGTAAGCAGTGAGGTAAAAATATATTCTCATTACACTTTATTTGACACATTAATTCACACCAAATTGGACTTAAATCAAACATTAAGATTCATATTTATCGGTCGCTGCTGCTATCGAGCTTCGCAAGAAGCACAACATGCGTGCAGCTAATGCATGTTTATCGATAACATGGAAATGCATGCTTAAGGCGAATTCCATGACAACACTTTCCAAATACTTTCCATACACTTGTCTCGCAGACATACCTCGATTGCTTGCCAAATGCGACGATGACCCTTTTCTCTTTCTTTCACTCTGCGCTTTTTGGGGGCACTTCCTCACGCGCTAATTTCACACATTAAGTCGACAGCAACAACAACAACAATAATAATAACAAAAACAAAAACAACGGCGAGAGTTCCAACTTGAGCACTTGATGAACAGATGCCGGCTATCTCTCTCTCTTCCTCTCTCTCCCTTTTTCTTTATTGATCTGCGTAGCACTCGTTGCGGGATTGTCTTTCTATGCTGCTCTTGTTACCGTTGCGTCCAAGCGTCTCGCGCGGTCTTAGCCAACTGAAACTGAATGCGGCTCCCGATAGCTTCCACTCCGACTGATCGCTAACACGTCAAAATAACCTGAATACAATTTTAAGCGGCGTCGCTGTCGACTTTGCTGGCGTCTGTTATTAACATAACTTTATGCATGTGCATGCGTCGCAGTCGACGCTGACGTCGCAGTCGCAGGCCAGCCAAACATTGCCATAGAAGCCGCTACAAGCCTCGCCTCCGCCTGTTATTCCCATTTCAGTTAATGTTGTTGTTGTTATTGTTATTATTATTATTATTGTTGTTGCTGCTGCTGGCATTAATTTCTTTTCTCTTTGCTTCTCTTGGAATTATGCTTTCGACTTTCACTTTAAAGCGCTTTTTTTCGCTTCGCTGCCGCGACGCTGACTGCGCTGTCGTTGAATAACTTTACTTGCATTCCCTTAAACATGCTTCTTCATGTTCTTTGGCTTCCTCGCCTTGTTTGTTTTGATTGCTTCCACCGCTCTCTCAACTGTGCGCGCGCTCTCTCTCTCTCTCTCTCTCTCTCTTTCTCGCTCGCCTGTTTTCCAGTCGTTGGGCAGGGCTCGAATCATCTAAATTGGACTTTAACACAATCATTAAACCAAGTGGACTTTTATATGCCCTACACTGGAGCAAAACTTGTTTTCCTTTAATAAACAAAATGCTGATTGAATTCCGAACGTGGCAAAAATCGGTGGCAGCAGTTGATCGTCACCGAAACGTGCCACAAATTGACGCAACGACTCCATTGAGTCCAGATCGAGGCTGTGAGTGCTCACTCAGCTGCTGAACGAAGCGGGCTGCCGGATCCGATAGTTCTAATGGAGATCAGCCATTCAGATCTTACCCCATTCCCTGTCCAGGGAATGGACTCAGAGCTGGGCATTTATTCAGGCCAATACTGTTTTGTTGGCTATATCCTTTAATGAAGTGGACGGAACTCCATTTTGAGTGTTCGTATTGGACGTCGAAGTTACATTATAAATGCTTATGATTAGGATAGTTGGCTTGTGAATGATATATAGTACAACCAAATTATATTACCAGTAGGTATTCAATAATATAGATAATACCTACGAATGGATAAGCAACTGGCAGTTAAAATAGTTCTTGTAGCGTCTATTTTTCAATTTAGACTGCTTGGAAATTCTTGTGGGCTCGTCTTTTATACCGCCCACATTTACCGTTGTTTCAGAGTGGGCTAGCGAGTGGTATGTGAAGAACATTTTGAGAGCTCGACAGCTGACATGGGTTTCACCATTATTCAGATTTAGGACAGTTGCGTGCTATTAAAAATGCAGTAAATTTTTAATACTTTGAACCCAGGGAAAATGGGTTAAAGGGGTATATAACCGTATTGCTTAATTGTATTTAACTGGCGACCAGTGGGCGTGGTCGGTCACATAAGCCATATGTGTGCATATGTCCTGTATACATCCTGTATAAGCGCCTCGAGCTCGGGAACCACAAAAGCTAGCGACTTGGGATTTGAAATATATACATACATATACATATGTACATAGGTATATTCTTGTAAGTTTATTGGTCTACAAGCTCATAAGTTTTTTTTTGACATGCCGTCCCTTCTCTTAAATATCGATAAAAGAAAAACAAGTCTAGTCTTTAAATTTGGGAATATTCTCATACTTTATGCATCAAAGTTAGTCAATAATCCATTTCTCATGGTTCTTATAGTCTGTGGGAAGAAGAAGCACACCCGCTGCCTTCAGTGCGTATGCATATAAGATTTCTGTTTATTTTCAATAAAGGTAAGCTTTAAATACTTAAAACAGCAGCTGCAGAGTACGAGGTATCACCTAGTCTGGCATACCCCGCACGAGTGCCCTAACGTTTTAAACTAGAAATGTTATATATGTCGTTACTTTGTCACTCGACTGATGACAGCGAAAGCCAACTACAAAGAGAAGCTTTCAATGCAAACGGAACTCTTTGATGCAGCACTTAGCGATACCCAGGAAAAAAAAAAAAACGGACTTACTGCATCAAAGTGTCGGTTTTTTTTTTAGTATTCCTGTTGTTGGGGGAATACATACTGCCATCGAAGAGGTAAGCCGATAAAAAGGAAATGCCGCATATTCTACACAGTAGTGCAGCAGGATAATGGACTCGGGGGTCCGGTCCTAACCGTGGACTGACGTTTACAAATAATTGGTTAAAAATTCAAATGACTTGCAAGTTGATTCGAAGGAGTAAATAAGTTAAATTTGTTTACTCGAATGCTAATAATAGCTATTAATGTTCATCTATATTATCTAGATTGCTGTAATTTGAAAAGTCCTTGTAATCCGCTTTTTTTTTGTTCATGTAAAGTAAAGCTCATTAACGCAAAGTTGTCAACAAAATTGCCATAACATAACAAAATTGTTAACACAACAAATGTGGGACAAAGTAAATGTTTTTCAATAGGGAAATCCGTTGAAATACAAAATCAATAGGGCCAAGAGCCGTAAAACTCGTAAAACGTGGACGCACAGTTGAATGTCCTTGACACAGCCAAGCAGGCGGCGAGAGCACAAAAGCTGTACGTGAAATAAAAAACCACAACAGGAAGGAAGAGAAAAGGACTACTTGTCATCTTTGCCGGCACAGACAACCAGACTGCGACTTTGTCTGTCAATGTGGACGTGCGTTGTGGCATGTAAGCTTCTACGAGGGAGCGGCAGTGAGCGAGTGTGTGTGTGTGTGTATGTGTGTGTGAGAGAGCGAGAGAGAGAGCACAAAGAGAAGTTATATGACACGGAGAGAGAAAGAGAGTTGCGCATGGGGCACAACTTTGACTAGGTCAGGATAACAAAGCATTGTTAAATCGATGGGCATATCTTGGCAGCAACCCCCTTTAGAGCTGTAACTGGGACACACTCCCATACTCCGGTTTTTCTTTTCCTGGTCCTAATCCATTTCCGCCCAATTCTTTTGTGTGCGGCAAACGCGAGTTTTTGGGTATTTTCCATTGCACTTCAATGACGTAGACGCTACAGTAATGCCTAAAATATATCGATAAGTGCGCTGTTATCGATCAGAGAAACGCTTAAATGCAGATGAAATACAGATGAAACAGAAAAGTTAAATAGTTATAGTTAATATCGATATGAATTTATGTCCGCTAGTTTGCACATTTTGCGCCACTGTGCAGCCCGCTGTTGCAAAAGCTTTCAACGCTGTGCATCATGCGCTCGTGATCCTGCACATCCTCCTTTTTGCTCTCTGCTATTTGTTGTGCACTTAAGTGCGCTTACAGACTTAGTCCTTATTGCCTGTTAATTTGCTTATTCCGAGGAGCATCCGAGCATTTGTACATACATACATACATACATATAGCAAAAAAAAAAAAAAAAATGGCCACGCCTAATGCGAATGGCCACTGTTAGTTGAGCATCGGTACATGCCAACTCCCCCCCGTGATACACTCGATACATCATCCTTCGGCGCGCCTCGCACGTGCCGAGTATTTGTGACGTCAATGTAAATCGGCAGGGCAGGAATTTGGGATACGTAAGCATCAAACACATAACATAAACAGGCACAAACATGCACACACATGCACACCGACTCGCGTTTGGTTTTTGGCAACTGGCAATGTTATTTGCTGCCGCTTCACCTTGATCTCTGTAGCCGATCTGTAAACAACAAGACGAAGAGGCTACAGAAGAAAATAAAGCAATCAGTGGAGGTAACTGTACTGTGCAATTGAAATGCTCCAAGTAAAAGTTGTGTATTTTGTCTTCTTTCGTTTAGTTTTGGTTTTTTTTTTTTTCATTTTCCTTAAATTGCAGCGAGTAATTAGATAATCGCTGACACAAACACTTGCACACAGACACAAACACGCACATACAAATACACACACATTAAATCACCCATCGAATGGAAGGCAGCAAAAAGTTGAGTTGAAAGCGACGATTAAAGACGCCACCAATTATTACACATGCATGCACAAAGAGAGCGAGTGGACAAAAACAAAGAGAGTGGGAGAGAGCGCGCGCGAGGCTGAGAGCCTTTAAACTCAACGACATTGGAACGACAGCTCAACTGAAAAGATTGGGGTGGGGATCAAGGCGGCCGTCTCAAGTGTCAGTGGCCGAACTAATTTGAATTGTGACGTCATAGCGCTGCGTAATGCTGGGGGTGTATGTGTGAATGTGCATGTGCATATGCATGTGCATTCAATTGTCCAACGAAAGAACGATATTTCCTTCTGGGCTGCTTAAATCGAAGGGGATATAACAAGAAATTGTTCATCAAATGATAATTGGCGAATTGAACGAAACACGCGCAACACATTTATGCAGTTAACATTGATTGGTTGTTGGCGCTGGCGGTAAAGTGGGGTTGAAGTGGAGTGTTGTTGTTTGTGGCAATGAAAACCTGTTGCCATTTGTTGTTGCCTCACATAAGCATCTAGGAGCTCGCTGGGTCTGTATGCACGAATGTTAGCTACCCTATAGACAGGATATTCGTATATTTAGCAATACTCTTGCATTCCCCCATTAATACTAAAAAATATCGAACAACGAGTTCTGAGTCGATAGCAAAGTTCACTATGGCCTGCAGATATGTTCATATACACATAAGATTCAAGTCTCAAGACTTGTCGCTATAAATTATGAATAACCATGACTCGACGGTCAGAGTTGTCAAGTTATTGAAACATGATCAATTATCAAGATATTTGAGATCAATTTAATCGGTAATTGCACTGTGAATAGATAATTGCGCAGACCAAACAAGTGCTGTGCTGAAATATTTCAAGGCTACAGGGTATACACTGAAAAACAAGTATACTCGGGCCGACCAACAGATGCCCTGTAAGCGGTGGCAATTATTTGTGCAGATTGACAGACGGACATACTAAGATTGCTGAATATATATTGTATAAATATGGATTTATGTGCACCTCTTATATAAGTTGGCTGACTGCCAATGTACCCTTTGCCAGTCAACAATTGCAATGAGTGCAGGGTATAGCAATGACTAGAACGGAAAAGTGGCCTCCGCCGGGTCGTAAATTAGCAAATAGAATCGAAGCAACTGAAATGTAACAACAACAAGAACAGTAACAACATCAATAACAATAACAACAACAACAACAGCAACAACAACAACAACTAGCAACTCTTAACCCATGTCAAGGCCAACCCAATTTGTTGTTGTGCATATTGCGATAGTGCGAGAGGGAGACAGCACGAGAAGGAGTCCGCGACAAAAAGAGTAAAGAGTAAAATAAGCATGCGAGTGAGCGAGCGGGCATGCACGACTAGATGATATGCTGCTGTGGCTTTAATTTCACATAACAATGTGAAAAGTTAATAGAAATGAAATCGAATCAAAATGAGTAAAAAATGTAGAATTGAAAGTAAGCTGCTCGTTATACCCTATCAAGCCAAAGTAAAGGGTGTACAAAGTACAAATATGAAAGATGAATGTGGTGAGGGGAGGGGGTGGGGGTGGGGGGTGTCATAAGGAACGGGATTGTCAACTGGGCACGTATTATGCTGCTGTGTCAACAGTGAGGGGCGTGGCAGGGGCCGGGGGCAGCAGCATTTAATTGGCGCGTTGCACAATAAGCAGCATCAATAGATCAAACACAGAACAATAATGGAGACACACACACACACACACACACTCACATACAGTGGAACACTTGGTGTATGATATAACGTGTTATTCGTATCGAATGGATTGCAGATTTCATTAGACGCATTCGATTTGGCAGTGTGCGATGAAGCATAAAAAGAAGGCAGGTCGGTGGAACCAATCGGAAATGGGTTTATATGTACATATGTATGTATATCGACCATACGTAATACATAGATACGCGCATGGATGTTGATCAATCCAAAGTTCGACAAGTGCTTAATTGGGTGTTGATTTATTTCTATAGATACGTAAAACTCTAGTTGAAGTACAGACATGAACAAATTGCTAATAACTTAACTTAATAAGAATTCGTAATATTTTTCAAACAACTTATCTCTTAAAGTATCCAATTTTATGAACGATTTGTGCGCACTTGCTGCCGTAGCTTTAATGATGAATGGCGCGACCCGTAGAGTTACGAATCCGAGGCGCCCCGTAAAAAAACCAGCCTTTAAGTATACCGAAAATATAAAAATATATATATATATATATACCGAAAACCCATAAGCCACATTTCCTTTCATATGATAGAACAGGACAACAGACAGAGTCGATTCGTTCTTTTGTTCATCATTTTCCCCATTTGCTGGCGTGTATTAACGCATCAATTTCGAGAACTACAAAAGTTACCGATTTAAAATTTAAAATATATATTCTAGCACATCCACAGAGTACGAGCTTATTAATTTTTTTTCATATCTCTCATCGCATTTTCCTCATAAATATGTTTACACATATTTTGCGTGCGTTTATTAATGTGAAAATTTAAAGGAAAATGTTCTCAACAGCAGCACTGCATGGAACTCAGGGTATCTTCTTGTCAAGCATACCACACTAGAACTTTCTTAGCGTTAATGTAGATTAATGACCAATAAATGTTTTCTACAATGTTGTACATTAAATAAGTGGACAACAGAGATGATAGAAATAACTTATGGGTATATGCTGTATTTTTTTTATTGATGTTTTATGTAGATAGGGATATCTGCTGGCCTAAACAAGAAATAGATAATAATTAGTGCCTGGCATAAACAGGCTAGATGCTACCTAATATATCGTGCCTGGAGGTACATGTATGCCAATCGTTCGCAACTTCTTAGAAAAATCCTGCCTTAATACTAAGTTACAAGTCTTTGTAGTTCAAAAACCGTATCGTCTATATACATATAATACTTGTTAACCTGATTCATAAAGTCAGTCGTGATTCTTCTTTTCGATACATTTTCAGACTCTACTTCGTCGCTCTTTCAAGCACAACGCTACTCATCAATCACTCAATTGATGGAACGATGTGAAAAACCGAATGTAAATCAAGTGCTGACTTTTATGAGTGCATAGCATGGCATATTGTATATCCATCTAGTATATAGAATATATATCTTCACCAACCAATTGCTTTTTTTTTTTTTTTACTGTTTTGTCATGTGAACTTGAAATGTGCCAAGCCCAAAAACTGACTCCAACCGGTTCCACGGGCCACTCAATGAGAATCGATAAGAAAGCACAGATAAGCTGGGACACACAGAACCTATCCTATAAATACATATATATACACATATTCACATATATATGTATACATATGCATATATAAATTGAAATATTTCTAAAATGTATCTATTTTGTATTATTTACACATTTGCACGCAATGCACTTCCACTTGTGTTTATTAAAGCCATTCGATTCAATTTTCTCGATATGACTAATTGAATGAACACAACAACAACAACAACAACAACAACATCAACAACAACAACAACACGAACTGTTAAGATCGTTCCATTCGCTTATAAATTGTTGAGAAATCTCGGACCTTGCCCAAAGTCCATTGTACAGCTCTTTTTGCCTCACTGCGCATCTATTTAAAACACTTCGTCTTATTTTTTAAATTTATTTGGCAAAGATTTTGAATTTAATTAGATTTAGAATTGATATATTACCCGATTCTGTCTGAATATGCGTTATAGCCCAAAGAACTTAGTCGAATCAACAGATTTAAAGAATAGTATTGAAAAGTTAAGCACTATAATATTTCAATCACTTTTTATATTTACAAACAAATTTTTACTTTAGGATATTTTCAAACATTATATTTCTATATTATAATGTTGTCACGATATTAATCACAGTTGTATATAATGTGTTATAAATGACAAACCTTTAAGACAAATCGCACTCGAGAATATTTTCACTTGATCGTTCAGATATAAATAGATATCTGTAGACTATACTATATACATAGATACTATATCCTTAGCTATGTTCGACACAAGACAAAATCGTACTAAATCAGAATTTTCCAGCGCATTGAAAGTCGAGCTCTAATGCTCAAAAACTGGCTTTATTAGCATTAAATACTATAAACTTAATGCGATAAGCATCACTAAGTATTCATTTTAATGCACTCATCTAAAGTTACCCTGTAAGTGTGTTTCCAAGCATTTGTCTCAAAGTTTCTTCTATAATTATTTAAGATTTTGTTTTCTTAATTCTTTATTTCAGATTACTTTATAACGAAACAGTTTTTTCCGATTCATCAGTTTAATAAAAACTAGACGTTTGTTAAATCGTTCGTAGAACCAATATACTCACTCTTTAAATTAGTTTGCAGGGTATCGCAATTATATGCAAGACAAGTACGTTTAACATTATATTTTATTGCTTTAGTCTGAATGCAATAAATCTATTTTCAACTTGTTTCTTTAACAGGGTATTTTAGTTCAATGAAAACTTGCTTTAGATTACGGCGTAATCTCTTGAGACTTTGAATACTGACAAATTAAAATTTTTATAAGTTTGTCAAAGGTTATCGCGCATACATAAAATAATGCCCAGCGTACTTTGTTTCTGCAGTTAAGAGGCCATTAATGTGTATTCTTTGCTTATAGGGTATCACAGGTCGATCATTCACTTGTGCACACATACACATTTTAAAAAAGAAGCTTGTCAATACCATAAAATGCACCTCGTTATATCGTAATTTCTAAGGTATCTTAAGTCGGTCATTCACTTCTCTGCGTACATAATCTGAAGAATGGTTGTAAAAAATGTGCTTGGCATATTTTGCACTACAATTTGATACATTCTGTTGTTTCCTTATTTTTAGGATATCTCAAGTCGATCATTCATTTCTCTAAGTACATAAGCTGAAGAAATGTTCAAAATAAAAGTGTACGGTATAAGCATCTAGTCTGCTTATACTACAATTAAATATGCTCTGTTGTGTCGTAAGTTCTAGGATATCTCAAGTCTATCATTCACATCTCTACGCACATAATCTAGGGAAATTTTGTTATTAAAGTATAAGCAGATAATTTGCTTACACTAGCATTTAAAGCGCCTTGTTCGATTAAAGGGTATCATACGTCGATCATGCACTTGTTTACGCTTTTGCTGTCTTGGCTATTGATTTTTGTGGTTGCCTTCGGTTTTCCGCTTTTCCGCATGCCACAAAAGCAACACCTTCAATTTGTAGGTGCTGCAGGTTGTGTCAGAAGAAGTGGAGGGACGGGGGGCTGGGGCATTCATAGGGCTGGGCAACCGGGGGGTTGGTTTTTAACGTTACGTTTTTTGCTGCTGGCGCCCAACGCATTTTCTGCGCATTTGGCATGCATTTCATCAACCTTTAGCACCTCTCTATGCCCCCACCCCCATCCCCACTTAAGTTTTCTCTCTCTTTCTCTTGTGTTCTGCTTAGGCAGCTCTTTCGCGTGCTTGCGTGCCAGTTGGTGGGAAGCCCAGGAAAATTATACAGTTAAAACATTGCTTTACTCTATTATTTCATTTTCAATTTTCATTTTAATGATTCTTTTATTTATTTCATTTTTTTGTGTTCGATTTTTTGTTTTATTGTGTATGTTTGTTATAAAATTATGCCTAATCACTAGCAAATTATAAGTACAAATGTATATTATATATATATGTATATACATAGATATACATATAATGTATATATATAAGCAACAAGAAAAAAATATTGATAATTACAGTAATCATAATAATAATAAAAAAAAAAGTTATTTTAATGTATAGGTACAAATGTTACGGTATTCATAATATACCAAGTATTATATATTTATATATATATATTATATAATTTATTTTGTCAAGTCTGTATTTTTTCTTCTTCTAAATTTGTCATCAGCTCGGTTTTTGTTTTGTATTTCGCTTGCAACAGTAAATATATATATGTATATATGTAGGTATATATATATATATTATATATATATACGATTTATATAACTTGATATATAAATATATGCATGTATATATTGTCATTAAATTGCGCTTAAATTTAAGTTGAAATATTTCGTTTTCTTTTGTTTTGATTTTTAACAAATTCTTGTGTATATTTTTAGTGTCTTTTGCTACCCGTTTTTTTCTTATTCTTTGTTGTTGTTTCTGATTTTGTGGTTGTTGGTGTTGTTGAATGCAATTGGCAGTTGCAATTTGTGTCTCATTTCTAGTGTGTTTTGTCCCTTTCTAGCGAAACCGTTATTCTTAAGACAAAGCTTCGTTTCTTTCCTCTAAGGTTTCTCTTTGTTTTTGTTTGTGTGTTTGTCTGTTTGTGTGGAAGCCTTTTTTTACTGTTTCACGAACTTTAAGCATATGTAAATACATATAAATATATTTGTGTATATATATAAATATAATTTAGTTAACTAACACATTATGTATACATCTATTTGTGTATGTATATTCAAGGAAAACTTGTTTAAATTCAAAATATATGTACATATATTAATTGAATTTAAGTGAAATTTCATCGAAAAATAAAATTTTTTAAGAAAAAAAAACATTTTGCAAACAGCTGGCACCTTATACAACACGCCACCTCGCGTCCTCGCCACCTGTTTCTCTTATGCTCCGTCAATGCCGTTATTTGCCGCTCTGTCCACGCTCGCTGTTGGCTGCCGCGTTCCTATTTTTCATTTTTGGCACACGCTGGCAACGCTGCCAGTATGTGCAGTCGCCGTCATTCAGCTGCATGCGCAGCACTTCCAGTATTCGAAGAGCCGAAAATTTCGTTTTCGAATTTCTTTTGTATCCATAGCCCAAATGCAAGCGCAGTTCTCTGCCGCTGCGCTGTTTAGCCCGGCGACGAAGTGCAGCGGCGCAGTCGCAGCTTTAAGCGATTAATGCTGCTGCCGCTGCTACAGCGACGTCGACAGCGACGTATGGCATACGGACTGCTGGCGGTTAGATGCTCAGCGCTGCCACCGTCGCTGCCGTCCGTAAAGTCTAGCTCAGGTGCAGCTGAGCCGTCGGCAGTAACAGCGGCTGCGCCGAACGCTTGGCAGCAGCGTTTGATGCGTCGACCCAAACGGCTGACAACACTGGAACGCTGCGTCGGCAATTGCAGCGGCTGCGTTTGTGTGCTGCCAGCGTCGCTGGCATTTTGCCAGTCGTTAATGTTGTTGCCGCCGACGCTGCCATTGTGGTTGCTGTTGTTGGGGTTGCTGCTGCTGCTGTTTGTGTGTGTGACGCGTTCTCATGAGCGTTTGCCGCTGTCCTTGCGAAAGGACTTGCGCAGCTTGTCAACCAAACGCAAATGGAATTTCGTATAATCATTGTTGCTCTGCTCCGATCGCTGCTGCTCCTGCTGTGCCGTTGCCGCTGCCGCCGACTGCGCTGCAGCTTGTGCTGCCGCCTGTCGTTCCAGTGCCGAAGCAGTTTGTGTGCGGCTCGGCGGACTCGATCGCGTGGGCGACATCATCGCGTTCTGCGACATCTGCATCATGGAGCCGCCGTGGGAGCTGCGCGAAGTGTTACGCGTAAAGCCGCGCGAGCTGTGGCAGCGCTGCATCTGCATGCGATGTGCGCCGAGCTGTCCGTGGGACGGCGAAGTAGCAAAACTCTCTGACTTGCATTCGGACACTTTGCGTCGGCGTTGCTGCTGCTGCGGCTGCTGCTGCGCCGTTTGTCCTGGTGTACCCAACGCGCTGGCCAGCGCTGAGGTACCGTTGCCGCTGCTCACGTTGGAGCACTCGGATGTTTTGCGGGAGCGGGACCGCGTGTCCTTATAGATATCATAGTTGTTCTTCATAACCGGCATCATAAAAGCCATTTCGTTTTTGTTCTTTTCGTTTTTTAGCACACACGAAAAAAAAAAAACAAATAGAAAACAATTCAAATATCCACAAAAATTATAACAAACAGGTTTCCGAATCAAAACAATTCGCTACGTTTGTCTTCTTTTATTCCAGAAGTTTCGAGTTGTGTGCGCGCTCGTTGTTGACCGCTTGCTTCCGTTCTTCGACTGTTCAATGCGATTCAAAAATGCACTTCACATGCAACACAACACGACTTTCGGTCTCTCTTCTGATATTTCACTTTACTTTGCTAAAAGTTTTACAGTGCGCGCTGCACGTCTATTCGATGCGACTGCTGAATTGTATTTAAATCGTATTTAAAATGAACGCTGCAGATTTGTCGCGGCCCGCCGTCGGAGAGCGTGACCAACATAAAGAGAACAGCATACGCTCTCTCGCTACGTCTTCAAATAACATTTCTTGTATGTGTGAGTGTGCATGCGTGTGTGAGGGGTGGAGAGAGTGTGCGCTCTGTTTGAAAGGAGCTGGTATTTGTGTTGCGGCATGCACTTGGGGTTGTTTATATTTCGAAGCGAGGTATATTGATTAGAAATATAGTTTTATTAGTAATTTTTTTAAAATTGCAACGGTATTGTTAATAGACATTATGTGAATATTAATATTCAAAAAACGTGTTTCTCACATAAAAAATTAATAAATTTTCAAATGTACTTGACGTTCGTAAGACTATTATTTTTATTAGGCACTTATATTAATGTCCAAACTAGAGAATTTCTAGAAACAATAGAAATAAACGATTCTTACGACATTTGACAAACTTACGATATTAACATATTTGACATATGCGTGATCACTTCTTACGTTCACAGACGAGCAGCAAATGCTTATTCACTCTCAATGCACACATGGAAAAATTAGTTTTATTGCTGTGTATGGGGGCATAAAATGAAATTCCAATTGAAGAGCTATTAAAAAACCGAACAAGAAATAACGTTTTTACTTGTTTAAGTCTTATTAATATCATAATTTGTATAGTGAGTTGAATTTGGGAATGCACAGTTCAGGCGTTTCTAATTACATGGACGCTATTGTGTATCAGTACGATAAAGAGAAGAAGAGAGAGAGTAAGCGAGATTGAGAGAGCGCGCCTGCGCTGTTGCGCGGGTCAGTTGTAACAGTTGAATGTTTACACCGTGACTTGTTTGTGATTAGCATGAGTTTACGATAAGCGTGGCTTGTCACATGTCGAAAGCTTCTATTTATTTATTTTTTTGTTTTGTTCCGTGAAGAAGAAGATTGCATAATTGCAGCTGAATATGCACTGCTTCTGGGAATGTATTCTTAACTCTTTAAGCATGACAAATTGACAACGGCAATTCGATTGTCATATGCCAACATGCCAACTGTAAGCCTTGACAATTAATGCTGGGTCTATAGATACTATTGCTTATCAGTTGTACCGAGTATAAGTGACTTTCCGAATACCCTTTGTAATGCTGTTTCTATTTGGTCTTTGACTTAGGCCTGTTCACCCGCCCAGTTTAATTAAATCAACAGAGGCATTTGTTTTAAATTTGTTATATTTGTTTTTTTTTTTTTTTGTTTCTTTTGTTTTTGTATTGCGTTCAGTTTAATGAATAATTTGCAATCAATGTTTGTTTTTCGTTTGATTTTTTGTTTTGCTTTGCTTTGCTTTGCTTTGCTTTGTTTTCGTGTTCACGTACATAAGAATATTTATATGAATTGTTAAATAATGAAAGTGCATATACTCGTATTTTGTTCTTTGATTTCATAAATTGTTTTTCATTTTGTATATATATGAATGTTGAAATTTTTCGTTTATTTTTGTTTCTGTTTTTTTTTGTTTTCTTTTTTTTTTTTGTTTTTGTTTTTGTTTTTGTTTTTTTTTAACAATTGAAGTCAATTTTTTATTTCCTTTGCTTATAAGATTTTAAATTTTTCTGTATTTAAATGCATTTTTTCAACAACAGTTTCATATTTTTGTTTTGTATATTGGTTTTTTTTATTACCCCACGATTTTTTTTAAAGTATTCTCTTTTAAGTTCAGTTAAGATAATACAATAAAAAGCTTACAAAATGAAAACGTAATTTTCATATAATTGTATAAAGGTGTAAAGCATTTATAAGGGTATGCGGAAATGTAGAAAGAAGAGTCTAAAGTTGATTGAAATCTAGTTAAGTGTTTATAGTTACACAATATAGAAAATATTGTTGAAATTATTGTACAAATTTCTAACGTTTTGCTTAAATTCTTATTGTTTATTTCATTTATATTCATTATAAATATTTCGAGTGCCTTTTGTGCTTGTTTTATTTTTAAGTTTTTGTTTTTTAGATTTAGATTTTAGATTAGTTAAGGAACTACAAAAAAAAGAAGACAATTACTTTTGTTTTCATATTTTCCGATTTTCTCATAAGATCTTTACGAATATTGTATTTGGGTATATTTAGGTGCTGCAAAAAAATTCTCAGCACATTTTGAATGTAGTATAGTTTTTTTTTTTTGGTTATATGTGTGCATTTAGTATTTGTATAATTTACCTAAACTTATTTGTTTTTTTTTTTTAAATTATTTTGTTTTCCTTTATTTATTTTCCATCAATTTAATGAATGTCCGTTGCGCTAATATCAATCAATTATTATTTATATACTAGCTAATTTTTTTTCTATTTTATTTAATTTTATTTTTATTTAGGTGTTCATTTTTATGTGTGTAATAGTTTTCGGAAATGACAATCTCAAGTTAATCGCGCATTGACTACGCATGAACCTTCATTTCCGCTGTTAACGGTTCGCTCCACGAGAGCCATAAATAATTATTATAATTATAATAATGCTAATGTAAACAAAACCAAAGTAAAACGAAAACAAAACAAAACTAAAACAGAGATAAAAATATAAATGCTGGCAGTTTTGGTGGCTATATTCGATTACATCATTTCATAATGCGTGAAGCTAAATAGAAACAAATGCTGGCCAGCGTTGCCAGACATTTGACTTATGAATGCAACAGGCTTTGGGCTTAGGCATAGGCATTATATTTATTTATTTTTTGTTGTTGGTGGGCGATTATAAAGTACATAGAGAGAGATGCTATCAAGGTTACGAGTTGTCAGTCTTCAGACTTCTTTGACATATGTATATATATATAAATACTTATAGATTTATATATACATATACATGTGTACATATGTGTTTGCATGCTTATAGAGCTTGCCACGCCCACCGCCATGTTGAGCTGTTGAGCTGTTGAGCTTTAACAGAATTTAGAGATACATTTGAGTCTGAGCTACATTCATATATATGGCTAACAACTATATAATATACGAATACTTAGGATCTGACAGCTGCATGTTACAGTTATAGTTACAGTTACAGTTATAGATATAGAGATTACACAATACATATTTTTCAGTTGTATTCGGTCATTCGCGCACATTCGTATACATATACATATATAGAGTATATATATATACGTATGTATATATATGCATATATATAATATATATCTTATAAATCATCAAGATCACATCAAATTTGCCAGCGAATAACTCCGGAAAGCAGTTGCAGGGGGAGAGATCTATATATATATATGTATATAATATATATATATATATATAGTATAGTATATATGTATACATATAGTGTATGCATAGTCGTCTAGTTTGTATGTTAAATATGATTTAATTGCTGCTATCAAAAGATTTATCCTAGGTATAAGTATAATTTACTTGATTTATTTATATTTGAAATATTCTTTTTCTTCCTGTTTTCAATGTAATCGTCGTTAAGTATATATTTAGCTAATAGAAACGAAAGGAAATACTCGAATACTCGAAATCTCAAGATCGAACGTTAAATTGTTGCATTTGCATTTTGTTTTTTGTTGTAATAGTTTTTTTTTATTTTAATATTTTTTATATATTTATTTTGTTTGGTTTTTCAATGTTTCGTTTGTAACAACCGCAAATCTTGAGGTACACACATTAAGGATATCCGAGCTAAGGATCGAGCTTATCGAACTTATGGATTGCATATGCTTTGTTTTGTTTTTGTTTTTATTTTGTTGTTTATCAATTTAATTTGTTTTAGCTACCCTGAATTAAAAAAAAAAACGATAATAATATTAATAATATCTTATGTGAAATATTGCGTAGAGGAAAACATTTTACTTTCTATCGGGAAACTTGCGATTTCTGGAACTGGATGAAGCGTCGCGTCGTGGAAACTCCTCCGACTGCATGAGAGGAAGAGAGAGAGAGAGGGAGAGCGAAAATGAGTGAGTGAGTTTTATAGCAGTCAAACTTGCGAGCGGCGCTGCCTTTTAAGTCAATATCGCGATTGGAAAGCTGAGCGGGGATGTTATAGCAAGGAGAGTTCGTTGCGAAACGAGTGACAAAGCAACGAGAAGTCGACTTTAACTATAAAACTAGCTGGCAGAGATGACCGGGTGAAGAGAGTTGCATAGCAAGGAACATTGCAATAAGAGAGTTTCACAACAAAGAGAGTTTAGACTCTAAGCTTTATCAAACAGAGAAGAAAGAGTGGGTTGTAAAGTAAGTGTTATAGCAAGGAGAGTAAAATGAGAGCTACAACAGACACGTGAATCAGTGCTATAGCAATGAGCTTTGCACTTGTCAGAGGAATCTTATAGATAAGAGAGTAAAGTCTTTCATAGTGAGAAAGTGATAGAGGAGAGTGCTATAGCAAAGAGAGTAAGCTTTAAAAGTGCAGAGAATAATTGCCTTTCATAAGAGAGTCTTAAGCAGAGACTAAAGTCTTGAGAATGTTCTTTAAAGCAGGGAGCAGAATATGTAAAGTAACTGTTATAGCAAAGAGGATAGAGAAATTAGTACTATAGCGGGATATGAATTGAGTGCAATAGCAAGGAGAGTAAAGGATAGAGCTACAGTACAGACACGTGAATCAGTGCTATAGCAATGAGCTTTGCACTTGTCAGAGGAATCTCATAGATAAGAGAGTACTCTTTCATAGTGAGAAAGTGATAGAGGAGAGTGTTATAGCAAAGAGAACGGAGCGTGTCACAGCAATGAAACTAAAGTCTGCTGGGTTTGAGTTAGAGCGAGACGGCTATAATTGTATTTGAATACATATTAAGAAAAGTGAGTTCTGCAGATCAGGTAAGCACACAGGACACGTCTCTTGCTTCCCCTCTCGGTCGCCAGCTTCGAGGACTCGCCCACAAAATATCGAATCGCAGTCGTGATTGGGCTGAAGGACTTAAGGACTTACCCTTTGGCCTGTGCCCTTGTTTCCGTGACGCGCTGGCGGCGGCGGCAGCGGCTCATTCGTGTAGACCCTGGAAGGGATTGGGATTGTTAGAGAGTGGAACTATTGGTTGGGTTGGCGCCGCGAGTGGCTCACCTGGGCTCCGCATGCGTGTCGGGCTCCAGCAGCGGCAAAGTGTCCTCGCCGGGCTGCAGCAGCTCGACGGAGGCGAGCGAATCGCTGCCCGTGCCGGTGCCCGTGCCAGTGCTCGAGTCCTTGTCCTTGTCCTTGTCCTTGTCGGCGGCAGCAGAGGATTCGCCTCGCTCCGCCTCGTGGCACTCGCACTGGCAATCCTCTGGCTTGACGTAGTTGTAGTGCAGCTTGTCGCCGGAGCCCGAGCCTTGATGGTGATGGGCGTGGCCCTGATGGTGGTGGGCATGCGAATGGCCGGACGGAGTGCGATGCACAGCTCCGCAGGAGGCACTCGTGATGGCCGTCGTGGCAGTGGGTATCGTCTCCTTGGGCAGCGTGGTAATCCGCTTGGCCGGCTTACGCTTCTCGGGTATGTTCTCGAAGTCGATCCAGTGCCCGGAGAGCTTACGCTGTGTAGAAGCCTTTGGCTTGGGCTCCTCCAAGGTGGCCTGCGTGCTCGCCGTGGGGACCTGGGCAGCGGGCGGCGGGGCCGAGGAGGTGCCGGTGCCTGCGCTTGGCGCCGGCGGCAGCAGCTGCTTGCTGGAGTCCTTGCGCTCCAGATTGTTGGCCCGGAGACCCTCCTCGGCGAACTCGAACCAGGTCTTGCCGCTGGCATTGGAGATGCGGCGCGGCGACTTGCTGCTCTGCGGCTTATCCTTGCTGGCGGAGTCCTTGCGGGGCAGGCTGATGCGCAGCTTCTCGCCGCGCACGGGTCCGGCATAGCCCGGATCGAGCTCGTGCCCGGCCAGCGGCGACTCCTGCGGCGTCATTATGCCCGTGCAGTACTCCTCCAGGTGCGAGGGATTGAGTGGCGTGGTCGAGCGAGGGCGATCCACCGGACAGGTCTTCAGCTCCATGTTGGCACGCTCCTTCATCGGGATCAGCGGCACGCCCTGTGCCCGCTCCTCGGGCAGCGTTGTCGGCACGTAGGGCAGCTCATCGTCGAAGGACTCCTGGGAGACCAGGCCGGTGCTCTCGTGCTCCTCGATCAGGCAGACGTTGCGCGGAAAATGATGGCGCTTCGCCTCCGCACCCATTGGAACGGCCGTCGCCATCGAGGAGCTGCCCGCCATGTCGGAGTCCCGTTCGCTGCCTGACGACTCGATCGGATCGTGCTCGTCCGTCGATTGTCGCTCCGAGTGCTCCTCGGCCTCAAGCTCGTACAGTTGTGGCTCCGGTTCCGGTTCCGGTTCTGGCTGTGGCTGTGGCTGTGGCTGCGACTGTGGCTCCGGCACTGCCACCGGCATCGGAACTGGTTCCGGCTCAACCTGCATTTCCGGCTCGGCGGCTAGAAAAGTGGAATACACAGTTTCAGCATTAGAGAGCACTCGAATGTAAGACATGGCTAACTAAAAATCTTTTCACACAACTAATCGAACAGAATTTTAATTATATAATTAGTTTATTTTTAGTTTATTTTTATTTTATTTTTATGTATATTTTTATTTTTGTTGGGACTTTTCTAAACGTAAATACAACACTCGTCATTCGTCTGTTGCGACAATCCTTTTAAAATTATTTTCGATATCAAACAAAAAGTTGTCAATTTCAAAGTTTGCTGCGTTCAAACAGTGAACCCTCGCTAATGGAAACCAAACACGCAAGTGGGAAAAACAGGTAAGCAGACTCTTGTCGAGTGTGCTCGACTGGAAGATACCCTGAAATGTATGCAGTATTCAACACCAAGAACATTGAAGAAATGCACGCGGATATAAATTATTTGTTTATTATCCGATCTTAATGAAATTTTTGGAATATGTAAATTACACTAATGTACGTCTTACTTTACCCTTTATTTGCTAGAGTCAACAAATTAGCTATATATGTAATTATATATATACATGTTACCTCTAGCTCTTAGGATGTACGAATTATGCTTCAAAAAACTAAAGCGTGTTATCGATAACTAGTAAAGAGAAAGAGTTATCGATGATTTAAAACAAACTCGATATGCGCGTGATATAAGAGTACCTACATACTAAATTTCCAGTCTCTAGCTTTTATAGTTCCTGAGATCGACACGTTCTTACATATGGACAGACAGACGGACAGGGCTGTATCGACTGGGTTGTTGATATTGCTGAAGAATATGTAGAAGTATTTTATGGGGACTCAATCAATCTACCTGATCAAGAGTATATATACCTTTTAGTATATTTACTTTTTAGTGCCTGTTACAAAAACCAATATA
This sequence comes from Drosophila pseudotalamancana, assembly GCA_037075185.1. Classification (NCBI taxonomy): domain Eukaryota; kingdom Metazoa; phylum Arthropoda; class Insecta; order Diptera; family Drosophilidae; genus Drosophila; species Drosophila pseudotalamancana. The sequence goes on along the minus strand of JBAMCK010000982.1, from coordinate 37,591 downwards.
CCTGTTTTGAATGGGAACAGGGTAGAGAGTGATTCGTGTACTAACGTTTCGGTTCCGGCACGCTCTGTCGCTTGGGCTTGCGAGGCACGGTTCCAGTTGCAGGTGCAGGCACTGTTCCAGTCACTGCTCCAGTCACGCTTTCAGTCACGTTCTCAGTCACGTTCTCGTGATACTTTTTGCGGACGTCGAAGTTCTCGAGGTAGCGCGAATGACGAACGTCGGCGGCCTGCGATGCCGGAGCGGCTGCCGGAGCGATTGCTGGAGCGGCTGCTGGAGCGGCTGCCGGAGCGATTCCTGGAGCTGTTGCCGGAGTAGTTGATGCTGCTGTAGTTGAGGGTGGCTCCTCTTCGGAGTTGGAGCAGGTCTTGTGCTTGGAGCGCATCACAACGGCGGCGCTGACAACAATGGCAGCCGGTGGCTGCTCCTCCTCGGAGCTGGAGCGCGCCGCGGGCTGCATTGGGGCATCCACACGCCGGATGACCGTGCCCTGGCGGTGCAGTCCTTCGGTGGTGCAGTCGGAGGCCGTGGAGCCGGAGTCCGGCAGCTGCACCTGCTCCGACAGCTGGCTGGACTGGCTCTCCGTCTTCGAGATGCTGAACTGAGTGGAGAAGAGCTGCTCCTGGCTGCCGGAGCCGATGCGCGTGGCGAACAGCAGACGGCGACGCTCCTTGGCGGCGGCATCCTCGATGGGTGCATTGACTGTGGCCACCGTCTGGACGAGCCGCGGCTCGCAGGCGCTCTGCGTGCTGTCCACCGAGGGAAGACGCTGCATCTCGGCCAGCCCGTTCTCGCGCACCACCTCGACGACGTGCTCCGTCACCCGGCTGAGATTTGCGCTCCGTGCCCCCATTTGGAGCGTCTCTTGCGAGCTGCGTCGCTGCTGCTGCTGCTGCTTGAGTTGCTGCTGCTGCTGCTGCTGCACTTCCTCCTGCGGCGGCAGCGTTTGTATGGCATCCAGATCGGCGCGCGGCTGCGACGCTTTGCGCTGACCCACTGGACGCAGTGCAGCAGCCGCCGCGGCCAGCTGGCTGGCAGTGATTGGAGCTGCCGATCCGCTTGGAAGCGCCGTGCTTGCAGCACTCTTCCTCACCCGCTCCACGGGCGGGGGCGAGGGCGCCGTTAGCTGCTGGATGCCCTGGAGCAGGGTGCGCGCCTCCCGCTCCTCGGGCGGCGTGTGCAATGGTATGTGGATGTAACCCTCCACCGGCTCGTCGTAGTAGCGAAGGCGGCTGTTGGGACGCGAGCCGACGGGCGTGCGACTGCGTCCGGCGCTGGAGCCGGGCACCGGGGGTGGCGGTGGCGGCGGCTCAACGCCATCGATGGGCGAGGAGCTCTTCGAGCTTTTGGTGGCATCGGTGCCGGCGCTGCTGCCCCGCTTGCCCGGCTTGAAGATGGCCAGCACCGATTTCTGTTTGCTGGGCGTCACGTTCTGGGAGCCGGGACCGTGCATCATGGCCATCGCTGTCGATGGCCGGTCTTTGCTTTTGCTACGCGAGCGGCAAGTCTCCCGCGGCGACTCCGGCGAATCCTTGCCCAGCCGGAACAGCGAGCTGAACGAGCTCTTGCGGGAGACTGAAGCGCCACCTGGCGCCGCCGGCGAGGGCGAGCGACTGCTCAGCCGGATGCCATGGCGCGACGGCTTCGGACTGGCCGTCGGCGTCAATCGATGCTCCTCCAAGCTCAGCGTCGCCGGCTTTGACTGCGACTGCGACTGCGACTGGGACTGGGATGGCGATTGGGAGCTCTTGGAGTAGACGGGAGTCAGCTGGTTGGGAGCCTCGACGACTCGCTCGTTGGCTGCGATGCCCTTGTCGCTGTACATGTGATCCGGGCGCAGATTGATCCGTATGTATTCCGTGCCGCTGGCCATTTTGCCAACCACCATTTGGCCGGGACTCTTGGTGCTGCGTCGCTGTGCGCCGGCTCCGGCGCCGGCGCCGGAGCTGGAGCTGGAACTGGCCCTGGGCCTAGCCGCACCGCTGCTCGGCTTGCCGTCCCCGTTAGCCAAGCTGGTGGGCTTACTCCGTCGGGCCGAGGTGCTGGGCAGCTGCAGCTGTATTCCCTCGGCGAGCACCGCTTGGGTGGGATCGTGCTTGGTGCGCGCCAGCAGCAGCTGCTCGACCACCAGCGTCGCCTCGGCCAGGCTCTGGGCGGAGCTGGGCGCCGTTGAGGCGTTGCTGGCGCCGCTCAAGGCGCCATCTGTGCCCTCCACGGGCTTCGGGCCGCAGAACGAGGTCTCCAGCAGCATCCTATGGGGCGAGGGTGAGCGCGAGACGCACGACACGGCGGACAGCCGGCTAACACCGGAGCCCTGGCTGCCCACGCTCGAGATCCGGCTGGTCCGGCCGGAGATGCACAGCAGGGCCGCCACCTCCGAGCTGGCCGAGTCCTTCCGCTGGTGCTGCTGCAAATAGCTCTGATGGTCATCGAATTTGAAGATGTGCGGCGACGATCTCTTTCCCTGCGAAGCAAATGGAACAAACATTACTAAGCTGCAGCTCAAGGGGGTGGAGGGGGGTGGAGTGGGGGCGGAAGGACAATGGGGGTCAGGACATCGGGAAGCATCTGAAGAGCCATCAATCCATGTTTAACAAATCAAAGACAACTCGACAAGGACAAATTCCACTTGAGGCGACTTTGTCAATAGAAGTCCTTGATTCTCACCAACTGTACCAAAAAAAAAAGGGTTCTGTATGCAAGTCGAATGCGACTAAAACATACCCTGTAGACGTACAAATTTGTACGCTCTTACTTTTGTCTGTAAAAAGTCACCTTGCCAATCGAGTCTATGCATATCGATAATTATCGATAAAGCTTATCGATTTTGATCAGCTTAGAAACTTGACAGCAACTGCAGTCACAATTTGTTAACTCAAAAAAAAAATCACTTATCAAAAGCGATATTTATCGATTGTATAGAAACAGCGTTAAGTAATCGATTACAAATTTACTGCGGTTAGGTTTCAAATATCGATACACAGTGGGTTCATACAGCCGGTATGGAGTCGATTACAGGGTATACAAATGGAACAAATTTGAAGAGTGTTGAACAAAAACCCATTAAGCGTTAACCCTAGACACAATCTCTGACATTCATTCAATCGCATGTCAATTGCATTTCGACAGTCAGCCCCCAATCCCCTTCAATCCCCCCTGCCTCATCCCCACTTCCTGCCTCTGTGGCTCCACAGGCGACCAATTTGATTCGGCAACTGCATTGAGGGGGGCGAGAGAAAAAGATAGACAGAGACAGAGAAAGAGAGAGAGAGAGAGAGTGAGAGCGAGTGAGGGAAAGAGCAAGAGGGGGGTGGGGACATGCAACCGAAGTGATATAATTGCTGGGTTAGTGGACTCAATGGATGATGCGAACCAGAAACTCGATACATGCAAAGCACACAAAGAGCTGTGCGAAATGTGACCAGAACACAAAAATAAGAACTAAAAAAAACATAAACCTAGATGAAAAGTTCATTAATTAGTAACTGTAAATGATTCAGTGTCAATCGCAGCTTAACACGATTCGGCTTTGAAGCTCGAATTATCGTTAACAGCTGCAAAATTGATTGGTAGGTCGAACAAAGAGGAGGGTCACACCTTTTTCCCCCCACCCCACAGATATCCATAACCTATCGATATGGAGAAAGTTTGCAATTAGTTTGAATTGCGGATTAAACTTTAGTTTCAACTATGGTATAACTATTAAATGTCAAGCGGATGGAGGAAGAGGAGAAGGGGGGGGGGGGGGTGCTACGTTTCTGTTACTGACACGATGTTAATTAACGGTTAGCTTAATAGTTTTTTGCTTTATGTTGGTTGTCTCTGGCAGACATTTTCGCTGCATTTGTCGTTCCATTTAATGAACCAACTGATTGAACGTTAAAAGTTCTAACTTGAGTTTGTCGAAAGTTCGAATGTTCGAAGGTTCGAATTTGTATTTATAGAAAAGCGTTCGATCTAATTGACCGTTCGATCTAATTGACTGTTCGATTGACTCACTGACTAATTGCTAATCAAGGTCCACAATCTTAACTTGATATTTAATTATTTACAAAGCAACACGAGCCACACTTTAGCTTAAATGAACGCATGAACTAGCTCACGAACTGACGTTGTTCCATTTAATTAGTCAATTAAACTTGTTCCAGATGTTATCCGGCAAATGAGTTCAGACAAAGCAAACTATTGACCGAAAAGGCGACGACGGTTGAGTCGTTCGGCTTTATAAACAGCAACTTTTTCAGAAAGACGATAATACAGAAATATTAATGTTAAGGCCCTTTAGAAGTCAGGAGATCCTACACTTCGGAACTATCTTAACAGATGATGCGTTTATTTTTAATTTTTTATCTTCAGACGAAGTTTCTCAGATATCTCTCAATATCTCTAGACGATTTTCGTCTTGGAATGGTTTCTAATTTGATAAGAAGGTTTAATAAACCTCTGAACTATCTGAATAACTTTTGTAAAGTCGTAACTTTCCAATTCTGTGAGACAGATGAGTTTTCAGTCTTTATGAATGATATTGTTTTGCGCCATAGAAGACTTCTTTAGTCCAGCTGACTTTCCGTTTGAAAATCCTTTTATCCTTGCAGCTTTCATTTGCCTTATGACTGGAGAGAAATACCTATATCTAGGAATTTGTTGTTAAACATTCACCCATCAACATCTTTGAGCCATTTACCCAACTTTCAGCATCAGATGAATTTTCTTCATTTTATATTTTGCGACCACACAACGTGCAAATCCTTTAACGCGTGTCCTCAACGTGACAAAAGAATTTCATCTAACGAAGTTTATTAAATTCCAATTCGTTTAATACAAAAGTTAAGTGAAACGTTCAATTTGTTGTTGGCCAGGCCGCTTTTCAATTGGCCAGGTTTCTATTTGCCAGTTGGCCAAGTTGTTGGGTTATTCGTTTTATTAAACTTCTCAATTACAGTTGGATAGTCCTCATTGTCCTGCCGCCAGTCAGTGGCACATTGACAACTTGCTGCAGCTGTGGCTGGGGCAGAGGCCGGATCGTGGCAACTTCTGGTGGCAACTTCTGTTGGCAGCCTTCATTAATAAGTTTGTTTTGCAACGTTTGCGGCAGTTGGCGAAACAGTTTGATTTGATTATTTTCACACGAACTTCGGCCCTCGCCAACAACAACAACAACAACGACAACAACAGCTGGAGGAGAAGGAGGAGGAGGAGATGTTATGCTGTCAGAGTTGCTGCAATGCCAATTCGTCGTTTTGCCATCTGAAACCCCACTCATTCTCCTTCCCTCTCTCACTCCATTTTTTTTTTTTTTTTTTGCTTTTTCTATCTCTCGATGCAAGCTGGAAAAAAGTTTTTCCTAAATAGAGAAGCTGCGGGTATTAATTAGTGCTGCTCCGTAGGGGTGTTGCCTAGCAACAGGTAAACAAAGACCACCTGCCAATTTTCTAACATTTCAAATTGCGTTTCGTTTCGTTTTTGCACATCATTTTTAATTGGCAATTTAATTCTCATTTGCTAAAACCAAATTAATTGAAATACGGTTTTAAATTGAAAACAGCACTATTTGGCACTTCTTTAAAACGCATTCGTCACGACGAGTACTAATGAGTAGTGGATTTCCAATCAATATGAGTATGATTGAGTATGCGTAATAAAATTAGTAGTAGCTTCCCAATCAATTTGGTTATGATCGAGTATAAGTGATACCCTAAAGTTCCAGATATTATATTCAAATGAGTATATTTTACAAATGCATGACAAATGAGTACTAATGAGTAAAACACTGACTTTATTGAGTATATGTATGTATATGATTTTAATATCTGATACTTTTAGGTATTAAATATACTCAAATTTGTCAAATATACTCATTTGAAAATGAAATCTGATTATATTGTATGTATGTATGTATATGATTTTAATATCTGTTACTTTTAGGTATTAAATATACTCAACATAATCAGATTTCATATTCAAATGAGTATATTTGACAAATGCCTGACAAATGTGCACTTATGATTACTTAGATTATTAAATTTAATATCTGTTACTTTAATGTATCACATTTACATAATTATTGTCATATTGATGAGGAATTCACTACTCATTAGTACTTGTTTGTTTAAGACAACCATCATTTGTTTTATGCATATAAGACTCAGCTACTCATTACTAATCATTTGTTCATTGAAGATCTTTATATGAAGAGCCACAAATTTAACTCCCATTTGATAAGCAGAAACTTATTGGTATATCAGATGAACTACTAGTTTGACTTAAACGCATAGATTCAAAAATACTTTACTACTCATTGTGCACTCATACTCATAGATATGAGGATTTTAATACTCATTACTTATGATAAATTGGAGCCCACTCTGATTAAGCTTGAAAAAATCATAGGAAGGATCAAAGTATTCATTTCCTTAACATATCATTCAAGTACTCGTAGATAGGTAAGACCTTATAACTCTAAAATTCATTAAAACGCATTATTGGGTATCAAAGATACTCATCACTGAGGTTATGAACTGTTTACAGGGCATTGGCAAGTCGAGCATGCACGCTGTCGCTGCTGTAATTGTTAACTGTTGTTTTTCGAAAGTTGGGCCCTTCACCCAGCAGGTAATCTAGTCCGGAGTTGTCGCTTGTCAGTCGTCAGTCGTCAGTTTGTCAGTTTGTCAGCTGTCAGTTTGTCAGTGTGTCAGTTTGTCATTCAAGAGCGGTTTCGTCCACACGCCGCTGCATTTCCCAGGACATTCCAGTCGCATCTTTCGGCCGTCGGGATCCAATTTTAAATTATTAATTTAGCTGCGCTGCAGTTGCTTTTACTTTTGCTTTGGCTTTTGTTTTTTTTGTTTTTTTCTTTTGATTTTGCTTCTTCGCGTCTGTGCATCAATGCCAGTGCAAGTATTTCAATTTCCTTTCTGTCAATTTTTTCGCCCTCCATCTTCTTTGTTGCTTATTTTCTATTTGCATGCATGACTGCCCTGCAACTAACTGTAAATTGTTGCTGTTGTTGTTGTTGTTGCTGTTGCTGTTGCTGTTTCCTAAGAGGTTTTATAAAGAGCACGAAAGAGTAAGTAATCGGAAAACCAGACACTATTTAAGTACTTGCTGTCGTTAAGTGTGCACGACTCATAAATACCCTTTACAGATATTATTTCTCTCGCTTCTAAAGTTTTCTAATTGTGCTAAAAAAAAATGAAGGCTTCAAATCGATTGTCATGAATACAGAAAATGGGATATATAGTATAGTATATAGAATATAGGTATCGAAAGATTTGAATAAACTTGTTTGGTGTGTGACATAGAAGAACATTTATATACATATTATAAGTAAGGAAAAGATGGATACAGGTAGAAGAACTCAGCTCGTACTCCCAATCAAGATACTCATTAAGAAATGCATATGCATATAAATAAATAAGTTTACACAGAAATATATTTATAAATGTAGATATGTATGTATTTATATCGATCTTACTGCCTGTTTAGGTCTTCTCTTAGATAGCCTAACGGATCTCTGTTGCCCAGCTCACTTACCTGTTGCTGTTGCTGTTGCTGCTGCTGCTGCTGCTGTTGCTGCTGCTGTTGCATGCGCTCCTGCTCCTCTTTCTTTTGATCTGGATCCATAAAATAGAGCTCTTCGGTGGAGCTGCGCAACTCCAAGGCCCCCTCCTCGCGAAAACCGAGCCCAATTGTTTCCTGTAGGGTGCCAGTGCCGACCTTCATAGCATTAGTTAAACACGGTAACCACCCAACACACACACAAACGCACACGCACGCACATAGACAGGCACACACACGCACATGCACGCACGCACAGAATTTCATAGATAGCGATTTATTTGCAAGTTAAGTTTTGGGGAGGAAAGCATGCGAGGGAATAAGCAACGGAGGTAAAGGAGGCGCAGAGCAGAAGAAGAACACAAATACAAAATTCAAGGAAAAAAAAAACACAAAAATAATAAAACAACAGCCAATTTTTTTGTGCATTGCGGTGGGCGGGTGTGCATCGAAGTGTGTGTGTGCGTGTGTATGTGTGTGCGAGTTAGAGAGTGTACGTGCAGAGGCATAGGAAATGTAGGAAGAGGAAGAGAAACATAGTGAGAGTGGGAGAGAGAGAGAGAGAGAGAAGAGAAGAGAGAGAGAGAGAGAGAGAGAGAGAGAGAGAGAGAGAGAGAGAGAGAGAGAGAAGAGATTGAAAGTTACACAAAAGAAAGTCGGAAAGAAATGAAAAAAAAAGCAAGAACATTGTACGAATAATTAGCACAAAATAATTCTTCAAATGCGACGTCGACTGCGACTGCGACTGCGACTGCGACAGCGGTCGCGACTGCTACGTCGACGACGTGCGCTGTTTGAGTTGTTGTTTTTGTTGTAGCTTAATACCGTTGCAAAATGTAACTGTTACTGAAACTGTTAAGCATCTTAGAGGGAGCTTATGAACTGAACTTTAAGCTTAGCTTTACAAAAGGTTTTTTTAACTAACGGTATATCATACATACATACATACATATGTATTTATTCTATTTGTTGGGTGATTTCGCTATAGTTTTAAAGAACACGAACGGACAAGAAATATGTAAATAAAAAATCGTAGAAAATATTCGTCTGCATTTCTTCCTTTAATTAGGTACCTAAAAGTCGGCCAATATGTGAAATAGCATTCATCTACTTTAATATTGCGGATGGCTAAAAGCGAATGCAAGTTAATCGGCTTGACATGATTTTAATTATGTTTTGTTGCTTATCGGCCCCTCCCCCTCTCCCCCTTTTGCCCTGCAAGGGTATTAAAGCTTCGGCTAGCCAAAGTCAATTGTATGTTGTTGTAGTTGCTGTTGTTGTAGTTTTTGTTGCGGTTGTGGTTGCTGTTACTGTTGCTGTTGCTGTTGCTGTGGCTGTGGCCATTGGTGGGTGTAAGCGACAATGTCACTGCTCTAAAAGCCAAGCTACTAACCACTAAGCCGGCCCAAGGACTAGACTTAGCCAAATGCCGTTGCCTTACCTGCTCGAACACATTCTCCGGACTGCTCTCCCGGCTGTCCTCCTCGTGGTGAGATGAGCTCGAGGCGCGGCTCAGCTCGATGCGTGGCGTTGACGGTGTGGTTAGTGTCGCCGCACCCCGATAGGTGGCGCCACTTGCAGATGATGCCCCGCCCATCGGCAGCTGCAGCGGCTGGCCGCCCTCATTGCTGCGCACCAATGTCGTTGTAACGGTCGTCGTTGCCGTCTTCAGCGGCGGCGGACGTTGTTTGGCAACGATGGCGGAGCAGGTGGATGCGGATACGGACGCGGATGCGGATGCGGATGTCGATGTGGATGAACTGTTGCTATTGTTGCCAGTGTTGGATATTGTTGCAGCCGCTATGCTAGGCACTTCTCTGCCGTTCGAATTGGAGCTGCAGGCTACTGCTGCTGCGGCTGTTGTTGTTGCTGTTGTTGTCGTTGTTTGTTGCTTGCGCAGCGTTTGCTCCATCATCTGCAAGAGAAAAGTTCAAAGCGTGGGTCAAAAAGCTTCAATTAAATTAAACTCACACACAGTATCAAACACAAAGTCAGTCACACACACACATGCACATACACACACATATAAACATATATGTATGTACATACACATACACATACACATACACACATACACATACACATACACATACACATACACATACACATACACATACACATACACATACACATACACATACACACATACACATACACACAGGTGCATATGCACATATATGTACATATGCACATGTATGTACTTACACCCACACACACACACATATGTATGTATGTATGTACTTCGTGACTTGCATTTGGCTAATTAAAATCAAATGCTTTGTGACGTTAAGCAACACTTTCTGAATGTCCGTGTTGTAATGGCAACTCGTTTTTTGTTAGTGTTGTTTTTTTGTGTCCCCTTAAGACTAAAGCCCCATGTGTCCGACATGGAATTTATTTGAATTCCCCTTTGGCTTACGCTGCATGTGATTTTAATTAATTTCAACCTTTTGACTCGCACTCGTTGCCCACACTGGCCAATCATCAACAGCATGCCACACGCACCTGCCGCTTTTCCACCTGCCCAGATGGCAACCCAAATGTCAACACAGTTTTCTAATTGCATTTTCTTCAAACGCTGCGAGGCATTCGCAATGAATTTTTGTCAATTTTATTTCAGCTTTTTCTCGACTTCTGTTTCTGACTTGAAATTAATATTTAAGCAGTCAGTAAAAGTACTTATTCATAATACCCTGTGTTTAAATACAAGCACTTGTTCTTCCTTTACAATATTTATACTATATTTACATCAAACGATTTGTTTTTGTTAACTTCAGTTTAAGCTTTTAAGCTTCATATTACGAAATCTATAGATGCATTTACCCCCAGGAGTAAAAAGGGTATACAACAATTTGCAACCAGAGCTCTCAAACGCACAAAAACAAAAACAAAAACAAAAACAACACAAAAAAAAGTTTCCTTGCAGCACAAAGTTTCGCACATACATAATTGAATGCTGGACTTTTAAATAAAATTCGATATCCTTGATACTTTTCCCTTACATATCCTCCTTCTTCTTATTCCCATTGCAATTGCATAAACAGGGTATAATGTTTTTATGAAAACATGTATATGTATAAACAGGTGTAACTCAGCAACTATTTAAGTTAGAGACTTGCAATTTGATATGAATGTATCGAACGTACATCGAGTTTATTTTGGATAATTGACTATTATTTTCATTGCTTGTTATCTCCCACATCTTACAAGCTAGAGACAACATATATATGTATATAGTGACATAAATAAGTAAATTTGTTAAATGTAGCTCTTTAACTCAAGTAGACGCACTTTAGTGCAATTAACACAGGGTATCTGTTAGTCAAGCACACTCGACTAGAGTTTTCTTATTTTTTTTTATTTTTGACTAAATTAGAAAAAATATGTTTGCTTTCCGCTGAGAGCTGGTATTATTCTACTTTCATTTGAAGAACTCTGAGATAAAACATCTCAAATTTGTTACTACATGTTTGTACTTAACGCCATTTGTAATTAACTTAATTACCAAACTTTTGTGGACTTTTCAATTTGTATGGTTAAAAGTTGCTATAAATATTTCCATATATTAAAGGAAAAGTTTGTTGAAAAAGTTACAAATTTATGAGCTCTTTATAATACGTATTTTTATCATCATATTAAAGCAACGGGAAACAAAAGAGAGAGAGAGAGAGAGAGAGAGACAAATTGATAGATATGTATGCATTTCTATTTCCGTCATATTATAAAGTATGCTATATTTTGAATAAGCAGATGCTATTATACTATTATACTAACTTAACCCCAATTTGGGGCCCTCTGCGACGCTCTAATGCATTTGACGCGAAAAAAGTAACCATGGAGGACGCGTGCATTGCATCTAAACATTCTAATTAAATGAAATGGCGCAGCTTGTCCTTGACGGTCCTGGCCTAAAGTGCCGGTGCTAACCATTAGCAAGCTTTAAGTTGAGTCCTCTAGACCCAGGCCAACAAACCAAGCCCCTTCTTCCTCCCCTTTCCCTACCTCACCACCATGCCACCTTCCAGCGAACGCAATGTCAATGCAATTATCCAATTTTGAACTTAGGAAAAGCGAAGCGGGAAAAACCTTCTTGACGCCTTAAAAGCAGGGCTGCATATTCAAGTAATAGTTTAGTGGAACAGCAATCTCCTCCCTCCCCTTCCCACGCCTCCATCCTACCCCTCCCCCCAACAGAGGGTTTCCCTACCATAAATGCGTCGCACATGAAGGCACATGAAATGCGTCCAAGGAGAAGTCCTCGCACACACACACACACACCCACAACCACACATATACATATACACATATAAGCGGCATTCGCGCTTGTCACTAGAATGCGCTGATTGACACATGGCGTTTGAAAACTAGGGTCGGAAGCTGGGCGCGAGAGGGAGACAGGAGAGCGCAGCGGGAGCAGTGCTAAAGCATTCGTTTATTGTCTGCGTGTAGGAGGAGGCAGGGCAGAGGGGTGTATAAACCTTGGGTTTGTCGCTAACACACACACACACACGCACACACGCAAAAATTAATTTAAAGCTGATGCTGGAAGGAAAAAAAACTATGCAATGCTTTTCACGTGCTTGCTCTAGCTATTGCGCTCTCACTCACGCACTTACTTACTGACTCACGCGCTCACCCTTCACACAAACACACAAAGTTCCACACACACACACACACACACATACACACGGCGGTTGCTCATTGAATGCCGCCGCATGTCGCGGCGCATACATAAAAATTGTAATTAATTTGAATAAACAAGAACCGGCTTGGTAACGGAATTCTTCGAATTGTTGTGGTTCGCCTTTATATTTATAATATTTTGTGGTGTACAGAAAAAAAACACCAAAAAAACAGATAAAGATAAAGAAAGAGGCATACAACCGCGCACAAAATGGGGGCAGTCGAAAAGGCAACGGCACTTTTTTGTGGTATTGCATACTTTTCGCCGTTGGAAGCTGAGCGCCCTTAAATACCTCGCCATATTAATTATAATTATAATTTTTAATAAAAGCAGCAACGGCACACACATACATACAAATGTACAATTGTGTAAATGTATGTATTGTTCACGCCGCAGTATTCAGAGAGGCGCTGCCGCTGTTTCTGTTTATTGTTAATGTTGTGTTCTCATCACACACACACACATACACACACACATACACACACTCATTCACACACATACATACAGCTGTGCATACACATGGCATCTTGCCGTTATGTGCGCGTCTTGCTACTCACCGTGTGCCGAAACTTGCTGTTATTGCTCTCTTTCCCAGTGTGTTAGTGTATTGTTGTATTTTTTTATAGTTGTTCCCCGCTCCCCTACTTCTTCTTATTAATTTTTCATTAATTTCTCTTGCCTTAGCTTTCCACCGAAAAAAAAGGAACCGAAAAAAAATGAGATTGCCAGCAGGACTACAAGACGTAATGAAAGCGCAAAGTCAAAAAAAATTTTTTGGCTCACTTTTGGACGCTGCTGGCTGCGTGTATTTGCTTTGCCTTTGGTTCGGTTTGGTTTGTTCATACGCAGCGCGCGCGCTCAGAGATCCACAAACTTCATACTCCACATTCGCGCTCCTTACTTCAAATATCTCACACTCTATCGGTATTTATTTCGTTCGTTTCGTTTATACCGTTAGACTGCACGCACGCAGCGCCAGCGTCGTACTGGGCCGCAGCCGAAAAGCTTGCTATAGTGATTGCGGCTTCTGCCTAGCAGCGTTCACAGCAGACGGTTACCGTTTCAAAAAAAGCTTCCACTGCTGCTGAAAGCTTAACAGCAGGCGTTTTTGCAAAAGTTTCTCTTAGTGCCAACGCACGCTCAACTAGCTAAGCTTCGACAACAGCACTGCGCAGGCAAATAGAAAGGGTAGCTTTTCAGCGACTTGTTACTTGGAGCATGAATCGAATTCGTAAAGAAAATACTAAGAATATATACATGCATATATGTATATATATATTTATATATATATACTTATAAATGTGACCATAAAAAAAGCTAAATGCCTTAGGCTTACTTTGAAATTCACAAAATATATTTGAATGTCTGAATTAATTTAAATTTTGTGTACAATACGTATATATTAGCATATTATATTTATGCGTCTCTAAATATGTGTTGCTCATTGTAACATGCTCCCATTTTCCTCCCTTTCTTTTGCTCTCTTCTGTGCTCTTTCCCATCCACAGTCTCACAGTGTTTTTGCATGTTAAATTTTTTTGGCTGTATTTCCTCATACCCTGCACACACACACACACACACACATACACACACACACACACACACAAACACACGTGCGCATGCATGCTTTACAGGCTCTTTCCAATTTCTGCTCTCAATCTTTGTCCATTGTTAAATGACATTATTTGGAGCACTTCACATTTGATTTGGCGCGTGTCAAAATATTTTCGCAATTGTGCCTGTTAAACTGTGCTTCGCCCGTTGCTCGTCTGCCGTTCGACAGTTCTCATTTAGGTTATTGTTGCTGTTATCGCTGACTTTAACTTGAGCTGGTTTTTGCTGGTGGTGTTGTTGTTGTTATACATTCTTGTGGGCAACACTTAAGCTTCGTTTTGTTTATTGGCCAAAAGCGTTTTGTTCGCCTGACTTTTAAGTGGCCATTTGCATGTTTTGGCATTTACCCAGAGCCAAAAGCCTAGAGCATTCACCCGGCTTGCTGCGCCCATAAAAACCAACAGTTCCCCGCACCCGTACTTTCCTCTCTTTCGCTCTCTCCCTCTCTCTCTCTCTTTCTTTCCCTCAGCTTTGCATGCCTACAGAATTTGGTTATGTTTGGGCTAATTAATTTTTGAAACGGTCCATAAATATTATGAATAAATGTACATACATATATCATATTAGCAAGTGGCTGAAAATGTGTTTAAATGCATGTGTGTCTAAACTAGGTATTAGAGTTGTTCACTGGTTCACTGATTCCGTTATACAAGCGTTACAAAGTGGTATATTTAGTTCTGGTGAACAGCTCTGCAAAACGTATTCATAGCATGTATCGTTTTCAGAGCAAATGAATTGTTCATAAAAAGCAAAGTTCACGAAATAAGTTCAGAAACTCATTTTAATAACCAGTTCAAATGAACGATGCAACTCAACTCTAGTAGACATATGTGAAAACTTACCGTTGTTTGCTTTTGCTGCTGCTTCTGCTTCTGCTGCTGTGTTACGGTTGTTGTTGCTGTTGCTGTTGCTGTTGCTGTTGCAGTTGGTGGAGTTGACGATGATGTTGTTGTTGTTGTTATCGTGGTATTGTCCTCAAATGACTTTTCGAACGATGCAATTGGCGCTGGGCCAAGTCGCTTCTGTCGGCGGGCATCCATCCCGGTTCAGCATGCACAACTAGGACTCACACACATCCATATGCACACAAAACACACATATATACATATATGTATATGTATGTATATAAAGATAGGCTTCCTTCCGTCCTCGCCTTCAACTGCTCAAAAGCAATGCGGAGAGATAGAGAGAAAAGAAGAGATACAAAGAGAGTGAGAGGGGTAAAACGTCTATTGGCACGCTTCCTTTTCTTGGCATTTCATAATTGCCACAATAACAATAAATACAACTAAAAAGCGCCTTAGGTAAATGACCGACTAGTAGATGTCCTGTACTAAAAAAACTAAAAGTTTTAAAATATAATATAATATAAAATATACATTTTCAAATTGATATTGATATTCTTGTTCTATATTCATTTGCGTGAAGTACAATATGTGCTGAATTGTGTATACCCACTTGAAGCTGAGTACAGGGTATTAGTTAGATATGTACATGTCATCAATCTCTGGGGAATAACTTTAAAAAAAAACCAATAAATATATATATGTACGTAGTTTATGTATATACATACATATGTACATAGTATATGGGAGCGTGGTGTAAGCCCTGTTCGCAATGGCAACAAATTATTGGCTTAATAAATGTAGCTAGCAAATTGGCAGACAAATCGTGTCGACAGTTCGTTGAACTCTTTCAAATGTAATATGAACTACAAGAACAACGACAGCAAAAACTATAACGGTATGTTTATCGTAATTGCAATAAAGCGTAGGAGTCCAGTAAGCAAAGCATATTTAATGCGTTTCAAATTAATTACGTAATCAGCGTTTAGCTGCAATATGATACCTGAGACTAGTGCCATGAATGCTTAACCAGTAGATACCCTACAGTTATATGATAAGTCATTATTTCTAATAGGATAAGAAAATACATTCTAACTGTTGTTTTGCATTATCTAAAAGTAAACATACAAAAGTTACTGATAGAAAAATTATAGTAATGTTATAATTCTGAACGACTAAATTCTAACAATCGTTTCTATATAGAAAATATAAACTTTGACATACAAATAATTATATAACTGCTCAATATGAATTTTTTTAAATTTGTATATAGAATATCGATCAATTATTTTATAAGATTGAAAATTGTTGAAATGATGACAAAATATATATATCTATATCCCTATATATACATACATAGCTAACATAAAAACTCTCAGTAGACAAAGCAATGCTCTAGTCGGTAATGCCCGACTGACGAAAATACTCTACGTGAGCAACATTTGAACTTTCATTCATGTTTTGTTTTCATCCTTATCCGTGCTGTACGCACACCTATACAAAATGTATTAGATTTCAATCCGTTAGACAGCAAGGAGATGGGCTAACCAAGTTATCTATGCGGACTATTATAAGACAAACAAACCTGCTTTTGTTCGCTCAACTTGGATTACTATACCCTGCTTGTATGCGAATAAAGGGGTATATTGGTTTTGCACAGTTTAAGCCAGAGACTTGAATTTAAATATATATGTATATGTGTTTGTATGTTTGTCTTATAACATCAAAAATTTAAAAAACTTGCTAAATAGAAAATAATATATTATGTACCTGTTGAGCATAAGCACCGTATCATGCAGTCGGTTACGTTCAATCATATTTCTGTTTGTTGCTTTAAAGATAATTGGCTTTACGTTTGGGTTTGTGGAAACGATTTTCAAACCACAATTAAGCAAAAGTGAAAATTAACAAATAAACGGGAGTATACGATAAGCAGATACCCTTGTTTGATATGAAGGGTGTACAAGGAAAATGTGCTCAAAGCATAAATTGAAACTTAAGTTGATTGATTTTTATGTTAAGCCCTAAGCCAAAATCCTTCGTAACAAAAAATCCTTAATGGTCCTTGCATGTTGCTGTCTGTTCATATCAGATTAAGACAAGTTTTCCATTTTTATTTGAGACTTTTACAACACTGAGTTGACAGAGTTGACAGAGCTGACTGAGCTGTAAAATTGAAGCTGTCAAAACTCGGTTCGTTATAAACCGATGACGAAATTCGAATTCGGAAGTTTGAATATCGAACTTTGGGCAAAGGATACTTGGTTGAATGATTAAGTAGCGGGTAAACAAGTAAGTTTAGTGTTGCTGCCACTGGCAACATTTTGATGCAACATTTTGTGGCAGTCATGACTTCATCGATTCAAATTGAATGCTCGTTCGAATATCAAAAGCAAAATGTGCCACAAGCTGACGAGCGTAACTGAAAATTGGATTTGCTGCCAGTTGACATTTTGTTAAGCGAAGGACATGCCACATGCCACATGCCACATGCCACATGCTACATGCCACATGCCACATGCCACATACCAAATATCTCATGCCACACACTGGCATCGGGTAATAAAGCTAAAAACCTCTGCTCAATAGTGAGTAACTAAGTGATGCCTTGTAAATTGCCAAATATATGACGTAATCAACTTTCATATCTATCCTTGCCCACTATTTAAATAACGGTTCTGCTCCTTCCATCCACTTTACTTCACTCTATGTTAAATTGTTTTTTATATTACATTAATCTTATCTTTAGAACACTTTCAGAGCCGGTAGGATCTTGTTTGGATCGCAAATGGGAAGGAAATATGTAGCTTTAAATGATGACAGATATCGTATCATATCTGTAATATCGGAATGTGTTACAAAAGCAGAAGATTTTCCAATATAAATCTGTATTTCTGGTTCGCCAAATAAATATGTACATATGTTTTTATATATATATATATATATATACCTTCCTGTCATATCTAAATCTTGCATTGAACCGAACTACCCTGTCGGAGCTATTTACAGGGTGAAAAGTAAACATAAATATTCTTATTGCACTTGACTGCAATAACGCAGCGGAACAAAATCTTTGCAATTGAATGGCCTCAACAGTTGGCAAATACCCTACTTATACCCTGTACACATGAAATACGGGTATAACAGACTATATAGCTTATATTCTGAAGCACTTCTGTGTATTTAATGTGCGTAAACAAATTCTAGATGCCACAAATAAGAAATGTGCAAAATGGAGAAAAAACTCGAACTGAAAAAAGAAAATTAGTATACCCCATTTGCCTTAGGGAAAAGAGCGCTCAATAAAAGTTTTTCCCAGAACGTTTTTATTTTGCAGTTTGCTGTTGCTTTTATACTTATTATTATGATTGTTGTTGTTGTTGTTGTTTTTGTTATTGTTGTTGCGGCGCAAGTTCAATATGAATAAAAGCTTTTGCCCCCGAGGGCATTTTTTTGATAGAATTGATTGCCTACTTTATGGGGCAACTACCGCAGGTAGCAACCAACCAATGCAAAGGTAATTATGCATATACATATATATAATAGATATTTATATACATATGTGTATATATATATTTATATCAATATATTCATTCGTCTATTATGCTACGAATCGAGGCAACCGAAAATACACTTTTTATTATCATTAAATGTTGCTTGATGTAATTAAATGTTGTTTCGAATAGTGCATATATAGTATAGTACATGTACATATAGCAACAGTATAGTATTGTATAGTTAAGCAAGTGTATTGAATCATTCAATATAATATAGAATATTATATTAGAGTGTATTATTTAGTATATGGTATAGAATACAGCAAATTAAAACATATTATAGTAGATTATAGAAGAATATACCATATAGTATATAATAATGGGCAATAATGTGTAACCTCTCATATTGAATGGTATAGTTTATCATATGGAATGATAACATAATGAAAGTCTATTATAGCAAACTATTGAAAAATACATATGAAACTGTTTTACATTATAAATTAAAGTATACAATAGCAAATAGCAAAGTAGTATAGTATGATATAGCATAGTATAATACAGTATATTATAGTATAGCATTTAATTACAGTATAGTATAGTATAGTATAGTATAGTATAGTATGATATAGTATAGTGTAGTATAGTATAGTATAGTATAGTATATTATAGTATAGTATAGTATAGTATAGTATAGTATAGTATAGTATAGTATAGTATAGTGTAGTATAGTATATTATAGTATAGTATAGTATAGTATAGTGTAGTATAGTATATTATAGTATAGTATAGTATAGCATTTAATTATAGTATAGTGTATTATAATATAGTATAGTATAGTATAGTATAGTATTGTATAGTATAGTATAGCATTTAATTATAGTATAGTGTATTATAATATAGTATAGTATAGTATAGTATAGTATTGTATAGTATAGTATAGTATAGTATAGTATAGTATAGTATAGTATAGTATAAAATAATGCTAATAATGCAATGAACTTTAAATAGTAAACATTATATTTATATTTATATACAAGTTTTCTTTTACACAAGCACTTCTTCCACCGATTCCATTAACAGCAAACTTTATCTTGTCACACTTTCGAAGCTTTAACACGTTGAGAATTGCAAACGAATTGAATAAATAAAGAAATGAAAGGAAAAAGAACAATAACAACAATAGTCAAATTTGCAGGCGCTAGCAAAATCGGATTTTTCAAAGTTTTACCTTGATGACAAACAACAGTTGTGTTTGTCTTCGCGCCTTGTCCTTATTTTAAAATTTAGATTTGTTATTGTGGTAAACTATTCAAAACAAAATCTAACTTATTTAACAAATATCGACATCGCTCTTTATTGATTTTTTTCGATGTGGGCGTGTCGCTTGGTCGAGCCTGTCCGTTCCATATATACCGTGGAGGTCAAAACGTGGTCTTAGATGTCTTGAAATGGGCGTGGCTACAAATTTAATAGACCTATCAATATTTATGCCTAAGAATCCGAAGTTAGTCTTAAATGGATTTATATATGTATATATAGACATACAAGACATACAAACGAATAGCCAGACGCATGGTTGATGCGAATTAAAACCAATATGCCCGCTTATTGCAATTCGCACAGAGTATAGGAAATTTAATTATAGCCAATTGCAAAGCTAGTTATTAGAAATATTTGTTCCATTCAATCATATGAATATGGAAGTGATCAATTATAAAGCACTTTGGTAATATATATATATTATATATTATATGTATGTGTGTGTGTGTGTTTTTGTGTGTGTATGTATGTGTGTTTATGAAGTGTTGTGATTGGCATTTAAGTGAAAAGGCTTTCATTTTCAATATTGAATTGGCAAACTAACTAAAATAATCGACAAACTAACCTTCATTTTATACAAAGCAAGTGGACAGGTGAGTGCCTCTTTGTGTGTGTGTGTGTGTGTGTTTGTGTTTGTGTTTGGCATTGTATTGAACGCGAGCGACGCCAATGGAGCTTTTAGCAGCATCTGCCATTGCCATTTAGCTTGCCATAGGGCACATAAACACACGCACACACACATACACACACAGACACACACAGACACGCACACACAGTCTTAGTTACACGTCAATATTGATGTAGTTTAATGATAAACTTCGCCATACTGCTGCCACATTTAGTTTATACCTGTGTGTATGTGTGAGTGTGAGTGCATGTGCGTGTGCGCTTGTCTATGTATTCATTTAAATTTATATTAGATTTCACCAACAGGCTAAACGAACATCGAATATATGAATCTGTATGGAGAGTTCAGTTACAAACAACTGAGAATTAATATCAGCATACACACCTGTATACACCTGTATACACCTGTAAATATAATGAGATGCAACTGTATACAGTTAGATAGATCTATGAATACAATTACATAAATACATGGCAACTGGTATAAGGACCGTTATACATTTGTATACACCTGTATGCACCTGTACACACCATCTTATATGTATGTATGTGTGTACCTGTACACATGAATTCACAAATTAACTAACACAGTTGCGTATTAACATATTTATTGGCTATAGCTGGATGTGTCTATATAGCAGTTGGTATATACATATATGTATGTATGTACATACAGGTATAGCTAAATATATATGTACATATGTATGCATATGTAAGTGTGTACCTGCTTATCCGAAAGTTCACATAAACACGCACAATTTTACTTATTGCCAACTATTTGCAGAAGGGCGACAGATTTTTTATATATAAAGAGGAAGAGATACAGCATATACAAAGAGTAAAAGAGAAACAGAGAGAGAGAGAAAAAAAGAGAGGAAGTGAAAGAGCAGACCAAGAAAATAAATTAGATTGCAAGTAAAATGAGGAAAATGAAAGCCTGGGGCTTTTACATGCAATCAGGAGAATCGCATAGAAAGGCGTTATGTAAAATGCAATCTAATTAATTTGCAGTGCAGATGAAAGCAAATCTGTGATTGACATAAGAACAAAAAAAAAAAAAAAAAGAAAACATGTACACTCGTCTATGCAGTGCAAAAAGAAATCTGATGAGAATTGAATAGAAAGGCTTCATCGATAGATGGGTGTTTTGCTTGAAATAAAATTTTTACAGTGAATACACACTTACAAACGTACAGAGAAAAACAAACTTTAAAAATCAATTTAACTTCTGCAACAGAAAATCCATTTGTATAATTGGAATAACGGCGCTTGCTGGCACCAATTTTATCTACACTCTTTAATATTACTTTTTCTAAATTTATTTAATAAATAAATTAAAAACTGCACATATAAATCAAATTATTAAAAAATTTACGAGCCAAAATAAAACTTTTCTATTTTAATTTGATAAAATTTAAAAAAATGTTTACACTTGATTAAAATTAAATTAATTTCATACATAAATAATGTTTCATAATTAAATTTAGTCACTTAATCTGAAAGCATTCAAACTTTTTAAATCATAAATCAACAATAATAATTTATTATAATTTTTTTTTTAAATTCCTTTTTTTTCAATTATTTTTTTAATAAATAATAAAAGTAAAGTAAAGTAAAGTATAAAAACAAGTAAGTGAAAATAAATATTTTATAAGGCATAAAATGTAACTAATTTATAAAACATACAAAATAATACAAAAAATTATACATTAGCACTTGTGCAACTACAGTGAATCCACTAATTAATGTACAATCACGCAGTTATTATTTAATTGACTCGCACTTAGAAGTGAATATAAGCCGTATAGCTTTTCAGCTTAGCCCGTAGTTAACCCAATCAAAAGCGAGCTAATAAACCCTAATGAATACCCACAAACAGTTTAGTTTCAGCTCCGGATGCTGATCCGGCTACGGTAAAGTTACTTTGAGCCGTGACAGCTGCTTAAAACCGTTGCCGTCGCTTTTAAGTACGAAGAAACAAGCGCAGCCTCCACAGCTGCACCACCCCGCCCCCTCCCCCAATTCCCATTAACGACAATCCCTCCACTGTCCCTCGAAAGTTTCGCGACCGCATTGAAAATCGATAACACGCTGACAAGCAGCTAAAAGGCGCCCACCCAATGGATGGGTGGGTGGAAAAACGGTTCTGTTGCGGGTCGTCATAAGCACAAAGCGGCTTAAAGAAGCGCCCAGCCCTAACCCTCAGCCCCCTACTCCCCCGCTCACGCTTCCCCAACCCCTGTGCTACCACACATAACTTTCTTGTGCGCTGAAACTAACCCAGCAAAAAAACGAGCCAAAAAATAAAACAAAAGTGACCCAGTCCAGAGTGCACAACTATGAGATACCCCGTAGCCCCGTAGAATCGGATTAACTGACTGATAGGTAGACACACTAACCGATCCATAAGCATAATATAGTACTATATATGTATATACTCTACTATAAATGCCACTTTTTATAACGTTTATTTCCCATTGTGTGTCACAAACATGATGAAAAAAGCGAATATACCCCATTGAGCATTCGCAATGCATACAAGGTATAGCCAAAAAGCAACTCCCTTTAACTGTATTGGCCTCAATGACATTGGCAAAACGCGCAGACGAACGAGGTGTGGGTTGGGGGTTGGCAAAGGGGGTGGTGGTGGTGGAGGAGGAGCTGTTATAAGTTGTAGCGCGGTTTATTGTGCGACGTCGTCGGCGCTGTGCCCAATTGCTTTTGCTGAGCGGCAGGCAACAACAATTTCATTGACCTCATAAATTGTGCTGGTCCACAAGCCGAAAGACCCCCAACCCCACCCCCAGTACCACACCCACCCCGCCCCGCAAAACGAACCCTCGCCCGCCAAAATGGCACCCACCAAAACTTGCGTCCTTTTAACGGCACCGTCCCCTTTCCCCTTGCCCTTTGCCCCTCCGCCTACGCATCGAATGTAACGCTAACCGACAAAAAAAAAAAAAAAAAGAGAAACAATAAGAAACAAACGGCAGAATATTAATAGCTCTTTGGGTTGTTTTTCGGCAGAAGCCGCAAACTACGAATAAATAAACAGTTGGCGGTGGGAGGCGCAAGTGTGGAGGCGTGGCTGTTGATGGGCGCCAAGTGAAAGTCCAAGGCGAAGGCGAAGGCGAAAGCGAAGCTGAAGGCTGACCTTACTTTAATATGATTTACTTAAGTAGCTCGGCGGATACGGAAACGGAAGCGCATATGCAAACGTGAAGTATGTCAAAATTTCAACCATAAATCTTTACATACAAAGGAAAAGTGAAAAATTCTGTTAAGCATTTACTGTATGTAACATGCAAAAATGTAATAAAGCAAACTCTAATTATGGCATGTACTGTCCTAATTGCCTAACTACATTGTTTAAATTAATATTGTTGCAGACAAATGTTTTGAACACGAATGCTAACATAAATGCTCCGAATCACGTCTGCTCAGCTCAAACGCATGATCAAGACTGACTCCTCGATAATTCGACAATAAAAATCTACAGGCAAATGCATGGGTATGAGCGAGATAAGCAATATACGCACTTTCAATCAAGCTTGAAATATACGTATGAGTGAAAGAAGCACTATACACACTTAATAAGTTTTGGCTGTAAGACATGTAGTTTAAGAAGGAAGAAGGAAGAAGGAAGATGAAAACACAGCTCAGCTCTGAGGCATGATCAAGACTAGTTCTGCGTTCGATGACAGAAGTCTACAGACCAAGTGCAGCTTTACATATAGCTGTGTGTGAGCAAGATAAGCAAGTAACGAATAGCGAACATGGGATATGAGTGTGAGTGAAACAAGCAATGCACCAACTTGTTAAACTCTGCTGGCAAGAGTTTTAGTGTAAGGAGGAATTGAAGAATATAACGAATTTCAGATGTGTGAGTGTGTGCGTAAAGAAAACAAGCAATGTACATACTTGTTAAGCTCTGCTTACTGAAGTTGCAGCTAATGGGGGAATATGAGTACACGCCGAATTTCGGATTTGTGTGTGAGTGTGTGGGAGCAAACATGCAATATACAAACTTGTTAAGCTATTTCTGCAGCGAACTTGAGATAAAGAAATTCTAAACCAATGGCCTTGACCATGTGTATAAATAAACGTACATATGTACATACAACGCATAAATTTGCTTACATATGCATGCATGGGAACAGCAGAAAATGTCGTCAAATTTATAAACCAACAAAATAGTTATAGTTTATGTGAATGGCAAGCGTGTTCATTGTAGATATCTGCCTTGCTTAACTTTCAGCAAGAGGAAGAGACAGACAGACAGACAGACAGACGAACAGTAAGCAAAAAAATGGAACAAAAAATTGTTGGCGTTGCTTTTGATCGTCAGCTTTTGATAAGCGAGCGCTGCAAGCAACCAAGTAAATCAGAGTGTATGTGTGTGTGTGTGTGTGTGTGTGTGGACTGTTTTCATTATGTATTGTACATTGTAGCCGAGTCACTCGTCTGCTTATTTGGGCCAGCTTGCGGGCAGGTGCTCAGGCATTGCCATCGCTGCTCACTTCGTCTTCCTCTTCTTTTTGTAATGTCCTACCAGATGGCATGTTAATATTGTCACGCATTCTGTAACGGCAGCTGTTATACCGTTTTGTATACATACACATGTATGTTTGTATTTGTATTTATGATTGAGTATTTGCTAAAGCCTCATTCTTGACATATTTCGTTTGGTCAATTGTTCAGCTTTTGACGCAAAGGGTATAAAAATTTCGTTGCAGCGCTTCTAACTGCACTTTGTTGCTGTCATTGGTGGCCTTTGTCTGTGCCAGCAAGTGGCACATGCGACTGTGCAGGGAATTGGGTGGCCGGCCATGTTAGCTGGTCTCCACTGTGGCTATGCTTTCGTTTTATTTCCTTTTCTGGTCTGATAGTAAACGCTAAATGCGATTACACATTTTACTGCATACTTTGCGGCAACTAGAGCGAAAGGGTGTGTGTGCGAGTGGGAGGGAGACAGCAGGCTAATAGAAATAGAAAGAAATTAGCATGCAATAACAAAAGGCAAACAGTGAGCCATGACTAATACTCGAAGCATAAACCCAAACCCAAACCCAAACCGAAACCCAAGCCCAAGCAAAATTGTGGGCCCGTTGACCTGGCCAACAACGTCTTTTGGGGGTAGTTCGAGCCGCCAGTTGTTGCTGTAATCGTGCAATAGCGTGCAGACGGATGCCAGCTTGTAGGTGTTAAGTAATGGCATACACACACACACACACACCCACATACACACACCTGTACACACACATTGAGGTTATTCACTGCATTTGGTCGTCTCGTTTGCGCCTCATTTGCTAATAGAGAGCAGCATGAGAAATGTAGAAATGAAAAGAAGAAAAAAGTGGGTTAATATAACTGTGGGGCGAGGGTCGAGCAAAGTGTTGGCAATGACAACATCAGAAGCTGCTTAAAAAACTACAGTTTAATCTACCAAAAACAACAACAACAACAAAACAAAAACGAAGCTTCCATGATGTCATTCAAGTTACAAGTGAAACAGTTTTTAACTTAAGAATCTCCGCTTCACAGTTATAAGTAACGGAAACATAAGCTATAAGTAGTTAACTAACTTTTTCATTAAGTACGCTTGAACTTTGCTTTTTATCTCTCTGAATAGTTAAGTATTATTGTTACAATCTATTTTCTGAAAACCTGGAAATAAAAAATTCAAAATAGTATTAATTTTTTATGTGATGATGCACATAAAAGTATGCTACAAGAAATTGTTTTCAAATGTGCAACAAAATAAACTTTTTAAACGATCTATAAATTGCTTTTAAAGTTTGCTCCTAACTTTCTTGATAAACAATTTTATGGATCTTAGTTTAAAAAAATATTGAATAAAAGTTAGTTTCTTGAACAAAATAATTTCCAATTTCGAATTTCCTTGTAAAAATAAAATTGCTTAAAGATCGCTCTTAACTTTCTCTTATAAAAAGCTTAACAATTCATACTTATTTTATAGGATAAGAAAATATATTGTGATCAAAAATATATGTAAAAAAAATGCTAAGAAAAATTTGCATTTGCTTTTGCTGTTACATTTAAAGCTTATGTTCCCAATTGGAAATTGAAAATGTATTCAAATTGGGAACATGACCGAGAAAAAAGGAACAAATACATTATTTATGTCACTAACGGAATGAGTGCCTGGTAACAGGGCCAGCGGCTATTCAACTTACATAACGCCAAGCACTCACTAAAAACTAAGGCAACAAACAGCAATAAAAACAACAACAAACAATCACAAACAAACACAAGCACATATTCGGCGGATATTTATCATAAATCAGGCGGGCCTTTAAGCGATAGCCATATACAACAACAATAACCACTTACCCAAACAGCTGAGAGTTTCGCTGCATGCTTTGCGGCGTAGCTGAAGTAACGGTAAGACAAACACCAAAAAAAAATTTGTTTGAATTGGCGCGCGTTTACTAAGTAAAATAACACGCTCACAGAGTTACTACACACAAACACACACACACAAGCACACCCTCGCAAACACCAAAAAAAAAAGAGCAAAAGAACAATGCTAAACTAGATCGCAATTCGCTTTCGCTTTGAGCTGTTCTGTGTTGCCGAATTCGCCGTAAACTGTGATGCGAACACGCTTCCAACCGTTCAGGGCGCCTGCCAAACGCCAACTGAACTTATCACTCACTCAGCTGAACAGCACTAGCGGCGGCGCAGCGGCAGCGCAGCAGCAGCGTCGTCAAAGCTCCTCGCAAGCTAATGTGTGTGAGTGAGTCCGCGTCTGCATGCGCTTGTATATGTGTGGCCATTGTTGACTGCACATTTTGCTCATTGTTGTTGCTCTTTCAATAATGTTTGCGCTGGCTGTTTCGTCTGTTTCGTCTGCTTTATCTGCTTCTTATTGTTGCTGCTACTGCTACTGCTGCTGCTGCTGCTACTGCTGATGTTAGTTTTTAACCTCAACGTGGAAGTCAAAGTGCTGAGCAAGATTTGGACTGCATGTGAATGGGGTCGACCGCACCGCCTTGCAATTGTTGCGGCGCAAATGCAACATTGATTAATTTGAAACGTCATGCGTTCGCAATGCATTTGGGCGTCTGGCCGTGTGGGTGTGTGTGGTGTGTGGGTGTGTCTGGACAGTGTATCTTGCAGCCCATTGCATTCCAATCGCATTAGGCCCAAACATAATTTATACCACGCCAACATCAACACCAACATCAATATCAACACCAACACGAACACAATTGCAACCCGTTTCGGCCCACTCACTTCCATCCGGCTGTCCATCCCGCTGACGCTGACGCTCCATTTGGTGCGCCTTAATTGTGTTACACATTTGCCTGTCATAATGCCGCATGTGCGCAAAAATGAGGTTAGGCAGCATTGAGAATGCGAAGCGATGCGCCGCATGCACATTCCTTGAATACCCTTTAGGGAATGTGCGGCTAGTGGGAAGCTTAGTTAAGTAATCATCGATTACATTTTTGTGTGTATATATACTGATCTACACTTTTCTTGATTACTCTCATCCCCACTCTATTTTGTCTTTATATGTATTAAAAAATGTTTAACTTGTCAGTCAAGATTTTAAAGCAAACACATACATAAGTCCTGTCAACTTTAGATTAACGATACTATTTTTTCTTTTTCTCCATTTTTCTTCTTTGTCGTGAAAAAATGACAGAGATCGACACTTAAACCCTCTTGCGCATTTCGTAGCATACCTTCGAGGGCGCGTCTGCTGGGATGCTTCTGTTACTGTTTCTGTTTTTACCTTTATAGTTAGTAGGTTATACTTAATACCTTATACCTCATAACTTGTACCTTATACCTTATACCTTATACCTCATAACATGTCCCTTATACCTTATACCTTATACCTTATACCTTATACCTTATACCTTATACCTTATACCTTATACCTTATACCTTATACCTTATACCTTATACCTTATACCTTATACCTTATACCTTATACCTTATACCTTATACCTTATACCTTATACCTTATACCTTATACCTTATACCTTATACCTTATACCTTATACCTTATACCTTATACCTTATACCTTATACCTTATATCTTATACCTTATACCTTATACCTTATACCTTATACCTTATACCTTACACCTTATACCGTATACCTTATTACTCCTCTGACAAGTAAGCATCATTAGGCTAATCGATGTGCCGCACTGATTGATTACAGGGTGCAATCGCAGCATTGGCTGCCACCGCTTTTAAGGTCAATCGCCCAAAGCCCGCACAATTCCACAGGCCGTTGCATAGCTGGACGCTCGAGTGCCCCATTTTGTGGGCATGTGAGCCGAAAAAAAAAAAAACAGAAGCGGGACAAAGAAGAATAAAACTGAGGCAGAGTTGCCACATAATTCGATTACCATGCAATTGAATGCAGCGCACGTCCCGTTCGACTAAAAGAACAAACGGGCAGCAGCGCGAATGCATGCCAATGGGCGTGGTACTACACCCCTCCCCCCTCTTTCCAACCCACCCATCCATCGACCACTCCTTGTCTATCTCTCTTGTGCACGCACTGCAAATGGAACGTTGAAACGGTGCACAAATACTCGCACATTTCACCGTTATTGTCGTTCGTATAACTGATGAGCACAAGCGAGTGCATCGAATGATGCCACACATCATTTTTTAAAGCTGCACTTTAAAGTGTCAACCACACACAGACACAAGCACAGACACAGACACAGACCGACGCATTGTGGCAGCTCTCATCCTCAGATTGATGGCAGGTTGAAGTGCTTCTTCACACAGGGTGTCGCACAGGGTGGCAAAATCATCTAGCGGACATTTCGATATGCGCATTATGTCCGTAAGTGCTCTGCTGCCGCACTGCTACTCTGCTGCTACTCTGCTGCTACTGCGCTGCTACTGCGCTGCTACTGCGCTGCCACTGCACCGTCTGTCCACCTACAACCCGCTTTGCCATTTGCATATATAGTATATGCAATAAAAGCGAAAGAGTTTTTACGGCTTTATTGACTAACTCGTTCTCCATTAATTAACAAATTGATTGACTGAGTGACAAATCAAATGGTCGACAAATTAATTAATTAAGTGATTGACTTATTAACTGACTGACTGACTGATTGATTGATAGACCAATTGAGTGACGAACAGAGTTTTTACTGCTTTATTGAACATATCGTTCTCCATTAATTAACAAATTGATTGACTAAGTGACAAATCAAATGGTCGATAAATGTATTAATTAAATGATTGATTGATAGACCAATTGAATAGCCGACTAATACGTTGATTAGAGGACCGTCTAACTAGTAAAATGATTGACTGAGTGACCGACTGCTTGACTGATGTGTATAACTAACAGATTAATAAACCTATTGAACGACCAAATAATACGCTGATTATATAACTGACTAACCAGTTAAATGATTGACTGACTGAATAACTGCCATAATGCTTAATTTAATTAACTGTCTGTCATATGGACTACTTGGATTACTAATAAATTGATTGGCAGCATGATTGAATGATTGATTGACAACGAGGTTGTTGTCGAACTTTTTGATCAATTCACTGAACTTTCAACTCGATGATTGATTGATGGATGAGATATAGAACTGAACAATGACTGACTGACTGACTGATTGACAGGCTGACTACGTGATAAGCTTTGTGGTTGACTGCTGATTTATTGACTATTTGATTGATTAAGTGAGATTGATTTGCACTGACTGATTGAATGATAGCTTCAATAATATATGCCTGACTGAATGCTGCATAAACTGATTGATCACTAATGACTGATGGCTGACTAAATTGCTTGATTCTTTATAATGAGCAATTGACTGATAAAGCTATCTATTGGAATGCTTATCTGATTGATTGATGAACCGGTTGATTGACCGAATGTTTGATTGACTGAACGATTCAGTTATAAGTTAATAAACTTACTTTATAATTTACTGACTAAGAGATTAACTAACTGTTTGAGTAACTAACTGTTTGATTGACTAACTGTCTGACTGACCGAATCTAAAAAAGCGCTTACAAATTAACGTTGAAAAGTGATAAAAATGTTTGTATTTTCATTTTATTAAAGATACATTCAACAACTTTAACTCTTAAAATTCCATACAAAGTTCGCATAAAGCGCATTTGTACCGTTTTTCTCTTGTATTTCTCGATATCCATACAAAGAGATGTGAATTTATGAGCTGCACAGCAATTCTTTTGACTACCTTCTGATACAAAGAGCTTTCAATAGCAAGCAGGGTATAAACACGAAAATGAATGAAATGATTCCACATTTCCCCATACCTCCCCCTTCTCCATATATTATTGTACTTGTGCGCAAGTTTTTAATTAAAGCCCTTAAAAGCAAACTTTTGTACGAAGTTGAATGAAACGCATTCGATGAATTTTCATTTATAATGCAGCAGTTACATAATCTCAATCAATACCATCAACAACAACATCATCAACATCCTTATCATCATCATCATCATCATCGTCATCGTCGACCGCTCAATCTTCATTATCTCAGTTGGAAGCAGAATAATCCAATTAGAAATTTTCCAGCTGCTCAAAGTCGAAGTCAAGCATTTCGCATTAGCAGAAATCCTCAGCTATTAGCCACGTTAGCTGCCAGTTGGCAAGTGCTTGTGATTCAATTTAGATACTTAATTCATCAATTTAGCCAGATAAAGCGTGAGAATGGAACGCGCAGATTTACGAACTGATTTTTTATTGATTGAAGATTTTGTGTAACTTTATCGATTCTTAGCTATATAAGCATTGAATGATTGTTGAGATAGTTATTCTTTTATTTAGGCAGTAAGTCATTCTCTTAATCTCAAGGTCTCTCAATCAGAAAGTGATCACTTCATCAGGTAGTTAATCAATCTCTCAATTAAGCACTCAGTCCGTCTTTCAATCAAGCTGTGAGTCAGTCAGTCAGTCAATCAAACAGTTTTTGAGTCCTCTTCCAGCCACTTTTTCAATTTCTCAATCAAGCAGTTAATCGGTCTTTCAATTAAACTGTAAATCAATCTCTCAATCAAGCATTTATTAGGTATGTTATCAGCCTCTCAATCAATTATTTAATTGGTCAGTCAAGAAAACAATCATTCAATCAGGTCTAGATTTTTTGTAGATATATTTTGATTTTGAAAACTTTTCTAATTAAGAAAACTTCTAACGAAAGAAATTTAAGTAATACGTTTAATATTTTTGTCCTGCCAGACTTCAATTTCGAGCATTACTAGAACAACTTTTTTTCTACACAGCCAGTCCTTAAAAGATTTCAAGTAACACTCAAGTTATACAACTCTTAAGAATACCATAAAAAGTTGTTTAGAAAAAATAATCAAGGGCTTACAAAAGAAATATTTGGACAATGGTGTTTCTTCTTTTTTTAGACCTTTTTGACGACACACCCGTATATCTATAAATGTTGGCTTGGAAGCCACTGACATACATTAAAGTTTTACTATGCGAGCGTTCAGTGTTCCATGAACCATTATTGCCTAATGCCTTTTAGTAAGTGTCAATCCACCGTGTTTTCAACAATGTCTATATTTTAATATTAAACAGCATCCTCACAAAAAAAAAAGATTAATTTATAAACACAGATTGCGTGCTTTGCATTATTGCACCATTTCTCTAGTCCCAGGCGTAGACCTTGCCGGGCGTGGGAAGCTTGAGAGATGCTTTGGGAGCACCATCGGTGGCAGCATCGAGCAGCTTCTGCTGTTGGACGAGGTCGATGGGTGGCTGGACTTCGCGGCGGCCATCACGGGTGCAATAGTAGTTGGCCGAATAGAGATGAGAGGGGCCGTCCGGAAGCTCCGGCTGGGGCTGTGTGCGATCGGCCAGATCACCCTCGAAGCGCAAAGCTAGGGTATGTTCGCGCTAATAGAAAAAAAATAACGAAACTTACATAACATGACGGAAAAAAATGCCATTTGTGTAGGAAATGTTTCGGCATACTTACGCCTAGAAGAAAGGCGCGCACGCGTTGCAAGAAGGGCGCTATATCGCGACGAGCGGCAGCCATGTTAACAGTATTTATTTTAATTTATTTAAATCTAGTTTAAGCGTTGTCAACAAAGTCAATGCGATCAAAATAATAGCAGACTTTGTTTAGTGATGACATAGCACAGCACTGTCTATCGATTATTTTCTGTTGTGTTAACAGCTGTCAGCTGTTCCACACTACCAAAATATTCCTGACGGTGATTTAAAGATTTCCATTCTTCAAAAAAATAAACAAATAAAGTATTTTACAGCGAAAAAATTGTTAGTAAATTAGTCAAAATAGGTCAATAAATAAATTAATAAATTTATTAATGTAAAAAAATTTAATAAAATCAATAATTAATCGCACAAAACAGTATTTTATTTGTTGATTGCCTTTCAAGAAAAAACACACTGAAAATTGCTTTAGGTTCGTACAAATTAAACGCCCGCGCACAAATTTTCGATAAAGTGACGTCACGATGTGGTTTACAGACCGCATTGCAGAATCCTTAAATCGTGGCTGTTGCAGCAACTCTCCCGATATATCGATATGCCAACGTTCAAGTAAGTGCTATCGATTCATCTCTATTGCCACTGCCGCCGCGTGCACATGGCCTTTGTTTTTGTTATCAAAGCATAGAAGCTGCTACAAAATATGGGCGGCCAAGGCAAAGTAATAAATCGCAAACGCAAATTTGTGGGGCGTAAAGCGGACGACCCAGAGTTTGATTTGGACAAGAAGCATTTCAAGGTGCTGCACGTGAATGCCAGCGAGAAACGCTTGATAATTGTGCTAGAGGGTGCGCAGCTAGAGACAGTGAAGGTGACTATAAAAAAAAGGAACGCATATCATTTCCGTAATTAACGTACTTCCATATTTTTCTTCAACAGGTACACGGCACATTCGAGCTGCTGAACTGCGACGATCATGCCGGCATTATGCGCAAAAATCAACGGGATCCGGGCAGCTGCCGCCCGGACATCACACACCAATGCCTGCTAATGCTGTTCGACTCGCCGCTGAATCGCGCCGGCCTGCTGCAAGTGTTTGTCCGTACGGAGCACAATGTGCTCATTGAGATCAATCCACAGACACGCATACCGCGCACGTTTAAGCGTTTCGCCGGCCTAATGGTCCAGTTGCTACACAAATTTCAAATACGTGCCAACGATACGTCGCGCCGCCTGATGAGCGTCATCAAGAATCCAATCACAGATCATTTGCCAGTCGGCTGCAAAAAATACGCCATGTCGTTCTCGGGTAAACTCGTCGCCAATTGTCGGGAACTCGTCCCACATGGCGACGAAGGCACCACAGCCTATGATGTGCCCGTTGTGATGGTCATCGGCGCCTTTGCCCATGGCGTCCTTAAGACCGACTACACCGAGGAGCTGTTCTCCATTAGCAACTATCCATTGTCGGCGGCCATCGCCTGCTCCAAGCTATGCACCGCCTTCGAGGAGGTCTGGGGCGTCGTTTAGCTCTTAACTTACATATTTAGTTTCTATTTTTTGACTAGATAATACACAAAATATACAATATATATTTATATATATTATACATATTTGAGATTTATGCATAATGTATATAATAAAAAACTAAGCAAATCGTTCTTTTGGTTGCAAACAAATTTTTAAAAAGATCGAAGAACCATTTAAAATTGTGTAGGTTTATTACTAAAGTCTATGTTAAAGAGAGAACCCACACCATCAAAGTTAAGTTATATATCTCATGAAATATCATGAATTAGAGTAGACTTGAATTTGTAGACTTCAAATTCAAATCATTAATTTTGTCTACCTCATAATTTGTATCTTTAAACCAGATAGTAAAGCACACATTCAGAAAATTCGACTTAAGGTTTGCTTTTTTAAAGTTAAATACCCTAGTTTTCTTAGAAGAATAAATATGGGGGATTTCCCTTTTAAATTGGTGCATTGAAAACATTTAAATTGATTTATTAGAAAATAAAAACTTACAAATGTGAAAAGCACAAAAGTTCAGCAAAAACATCTTCAACAAGTGGTACAGTCCACACTTGCTATAGTGTACTGCGAATATCTAGTGTGAAAAAAGAAAAGTTCACTCAATGAAGAGAGAAGCGTATTTTGTAACCAATATTTTTATTTTGTGTTTAGTTGCTTTTTACATAATTTAAACCAGTGTCAATTGTTTATTTCTTTTATTTTCTTATAACTTGTTAAACGTTAAAAAAAATAATTATGTTATTTACTTTAAATTGCTTCAATTGTAATTGCAAATTTTTTCTAATTTAAATATTGAAAAAGCGAAACCGAAAAAAAAAATGGAAATATAAGTTCGTTACCCGAGCGTTCACTGTAGCTGTTAACTCGGACTTATCATGGTACATATGTAATATATAAATATAAATATAAATATATATATATTTATATGTATATGTATATGTATGGTATGTATGTATATATATTCATATATACATTTATTTATTCAATATAATTCTCAATTACAAAAAGGCTTGCGTTAGATTTAAAAGTGGTACAAAAAAAAAAGAGAAAAGAATTAATAAAAATAAAGTATATAAACAACAAAAATGTTGAATAAATAATTTGTTGTTACTTAAAGGGTTCGAGATTGGTCGCTCAGAATCTCAGGTAAATTTTTAATTACTTTAGAATAGGAAAACAGACAAAACAAACGTTGAATATGACATCATAATTATGTATTGCAATTGCATTTTTGCTTTATAGATAGTGTTTTTAAAGTTGTTGTTGTTGTTGGTGTTATTTGTTGAAATGCAACAATTTGTTTATACGAAATTCGAACTATTTGAATGCGATTGCCATAAACCCGTTGTCAAGCAAAATAGAGGATGATTCAAATTGTTTTCAGTTGCTGGGGGACTATTTGGTGAGCGGCTTCTTGGACAGATCGGCAGCTGATTTCTTTTCGGCCTCCCGCTTGGCAGCCGCCTCCTCTCTCTGCTGCCGGATTAGGGCCAAGCGTGCCAGATCCGCCTTTGCCTCGGTCGTTTTTCCAGCAGCATGGAGTTTTTCGTAACGTTGTCGCGCCTTTTGCTTCTCAATCTGTTCACGTTCACGACGGGATAGCTCCGGTTTGTGGGATGATGAGGAGGAGGAGGAGCCGCCGACGCCGCCGCTGGGTGTATCATCAAGTTTGATTTGCGATAGCTTTTGTGTGGCCTTCTTGGTCACACGATTGGGATTCTCGATTTCAATGAGGGCGGCCACACCCTTTTTGGCATCGCGTGTATCCGCCTCCGAATCGTCATCGCTGTCATCATCATCGGACTCCTCGTCCGAAGAGCTGCGTCGATGTTGCTGCTGTTGCTTCTGTCGCTGTGCGGTTCTTGCCGGCTTGCGGGCGGCTGCGCCACCGG
This sequence comes from Drosophila pseudotalamancana, assembly GCA_037075185.1. Taxonomy (NCBI): domain Eukaryota; kingdom Metazoa; phylum Arthropoda; class Insecta; order Diptera; family Drosophilidae; genus Drosophila; species Drosophila pseudotalamancana. The sequence goes on along the minus strand of JBAMCK010000982.1, from coordinate 2,053 downwards.
CCGATGCCGCCGGCTGTTTTGATGTACCAGCTCCGGCACCGGCTGCGCCGCCATTTTGATCTTCTTCATCGCTCCCAGTCGACTGATCGCTATCCTCCTCGGACTCCTGTTGCAGCTCCTCGGGAGATGTGAAGTGACGGCTTCGGCCTTTGTGGTTAACGTATTTTCCTCGTGGCATGACGACCTGCGGCTGCTTCTGTAATTTGAATATGTGGTGGTATTCGCATTAGTATTCACATTTGCATGGGTTTGTGTGTTGGTGGATATATTTGTGTATGTCTATATATATGTGTATGTGTGTGTGTGTGTGTGTGTGTGTGCGCACGCGTGTGTATCGCCGCTAACCCGCAATACAAGAAATGGCGTCGCACGTTGTGGCTGTTGCTTGTCAATACTTTTACTATTTATACTTATAAATTTGGCATGTGACAGCTGGAATTAGCTTAAAATTTTCTTATTCATTTTGGGCTTACCCTTTTCGCAAACTATTGCTTATATTTATCGCCCGAATTCAATGTGGACTTATCGCTTATCGACGTGCGACACTAACAGCTGCTATGTGTTAGCAGCTGGTAGGTGATGTGCAATAATGTGGTCTGTTAGTTGCTTTAAATCGATAGTTCAATTATTATTTAATCGCACATATATCGATGTATCGAGTCGACAATCCAAATCGATAGTACTCGCGTCGCTACGTGCTGAAATGAACACGAAAAAATGTGCTAGTCAATGCTAAAATGTAGATAATATATGTAAATGCTAAAAAATGGTACAAGCGGCGCACAGAAACCAAACCGAATGGATATTCAGCTGACTGTTGTTTGGGAATTTGGGGAGCATTGGTGCTTAGACTGAGAAAAGGCGTATAACAACATAACCGATGCTATAAAAATATTGTGAGACAGCCATTTTGTTTCCTCGTTACGTTTGTTCATCGTGCATTTTTTCATGCGCGCTGCTCGTTGCTTTGTACACATACATACATACATATATAAATATATATATATATATAATTCGAAAATTCACCACCACCACCGACAGCAGCATTTGCCATTGCCACCACCAACGGACGTTGAGCGTACACAGACGCTTTCAACATGTCTCCCATGCACAGTGTCCGCTCTCGCGCTCTCCGAAGCTAATGCAGCGCTAATATGTCGATTGCACTTGCACGCACGCCCATCGGCATTAAATGTGAGCAGTACCACTATATAGCAGTTGGTGTACGCGTGCGCTCGCCTTTCGCTGTGAATGTGTGTGTGTGTATTCGCGGTTTGAGTAATTTCGAAAAATTTTTGTATATTTGATGGCGACAACGACGGCTGCTTTACTCACAAGAAACGCGCGTATGTCGAAAATTGTAGCGCGTACGTATATCGGTGTGTAGAAATTGCTTTTAAATTGTGGTAAAAACTAGCTAAAATTATATAAATTGTATTTAAAGTGCTAATTAAATATAACGCGTTGTGTTTGCCAATAATACTTTTTAAAAATCCAATGTATTTTGCGCCAAAAAAAATATTTGAAGATGTGAGACTTCAATGGACATGACAATTTTTTTCGTTTTACTTTTTTTTTTTTTTTTTTTTTGGTGGTGGCAACGAACAGCGCAACCAGCCAGCACCAGAAGAAGAAGAAGCAGCTATCTGTCGCTGAGTGTATATGTATATATATATATATATATATATATATTTATGTATGTGTGCATAGTAGCGTGTGTCTGTGTTTAAGTGTGTGTACGTGCCTTTAGCAGCAATAATTTCAGTGAATATTAACAAAATAAAATTGAGAAAAATACATAAATAAAGCAACAAAAACATGCAAAAAAAAATAACGAAGCAAAATGGCAAACATCCAAAAAAAATAAAATTTCCAAGCTACAAAATTTTATGAAATAAAATATATATGTATATAAAAATAAAAATATATATATATATAAATATATTATATTAATATATTACGTGTATGCACGTAAATACAGAAACGTAATGTAGTCTTTGCGGGTTTGTATGAGTGTGTGTATCGCGCTGTTTTGCCGCCGCCAGCAATACGT